>JAPDVU010000014.1:15878302-16105802 GCA_026230045.1 Corynorhinus townsendii
GTACCACGCAGAAACCCCCAGGACCGAATGGGGCCGGGGAATTCGCATTTTTAGAAGTTTCAGGTTTGGAATCAATGCCTCTTAAATCCAACCCTTCCCTCTGCCCCTTCCCCCCTCCCCCGGCTTCTGTTTTCCAAAGCTCTTGCTAGGGAGAGTGGAGGTACAGGGCTCCAAGGAACCCCAGGACCAGCCTTCCTCTTTCCTCTTCAGGGCTGAGTGGCCCCCAGCCAGCCTTGCCTGCCAGGCTGTGGGGGGTCCCTTCTGAGAGAGGCAGCTGCTGGAGCGTTCCCGATGAAAGGCCAGACAGACAGGAGGTCAGAGTTCACACAAGATGCTCCGCCTTCTGTTTCACTTACAAGTGGCAGTAACCTCATTAAATCCAGTCCCCCACCCGCACCCCTCACCCACAGCCCACCCCACACAAGCCCACGCCGGCCCCTCCTCCCTGCAGCCTGGCCAGGCGTCCACCCAGACACTCGGCTGGAGAGCAAGGCAGATGGGCACCGTCCTGGAGGTGCCCACTCAGACCCCTTTGGCAAGTCCAGACCCCAAGCTGCCCATCGCCTGGTGGGACAGTGTGCTCCACAGAGATGGTTAAACGCAGGCATCACACATGCATCCACCTGCCGCTGCAGCCGCCAGAGCACAGCTGGGCGGGGAGATGGTGCTGATGCCACCAGGCTGAGTCCTGAGAAGAGAGGGACGTCCTGAGAAGAGGGGGGCCGTGAAGGAGGCAATGCAGAGAGCTGCTGTGTTCCCTGGGCGGACGTGTTCCCTCTCTGATCTCCTCTGTGCAAGGCAGGCTACTGAGATGATCCAACGAGGTCGACCATAAGAAATTCCCAAGTTTCATGACCACACACGGTAGATTTTCAGCAAACGGTCCTTCCTTAATCCACAGAGGGCAGAGTCTAATGGGGACATACACACCACACAGTTAACTTTTTTTTTTTTTAATTGATTTCAGAGAGAGGAAGGGAGAGAGAGGAAGGGAGAGGAAGAGAGAGATAGAAACATCAATGATGAGAGAGAAACATTGATCGGCTGCCTCCGGCCCACCTCCTACTGGGGATCCAGCCCACAACCCGGGCATGTGCCCTGACCGGGAATCAAACCCTGACCTCGTGGTCCACAAGTTGATGCTCAACCACTGGGCCACACTGGCCTAGCAGTTAACTTCATTTCTGATGGCTGCCTCACGGGGAGCCCAGGACGTCAGACCTTGTAGAAAGACCTAGAGTCATGCACGGATGGGGCGGGGGGGGGGGGGGGGGGGGGGGGGAGAAGGGGTGTTCCCAGAGATAGGACGTTCAAACCGAGACCTGAAGGAGGGGCTTTAGCCAAGCAATGGGGGTGCAGAGGGACGCCAGAGGGAAGGGGAGTGAGGCCTTGAGTAGGGACAGGGCCAGGCCACGGTCTGGGGAGAAGGAAAGTGGAGTGAGGAGCGAGTGAAGGGAGATGGGGCGGGCCTGAAGGAGGTGAGCTGGAGGCCCCTCCGAGGGTAGAGCGAGGGGACAGGTCTGGGGACATTTGCAGAGCCTGCCGTTTGTTCTTAGATTGTTTACTTGGTGGGGAGAGGGGGGGGGGGGTTATCACTAAAGACTCCGCCCCCCTCCCCACCACCAACCACCACAGAGCCCCAGGCTCGGGTACCAGCGAAGAGAGCAGCATTCCCTCTGCCCCTCTGGGAAGGTGTCTGGCTGGGACCCTGAGCCACCACGGGGCCTCTCCCAGGGAAAGGGGCAGCGTAGAGGGTGCGCAGAAGCTGCCACCCAGAGGAGAGCAGGGGCATGGACACAGGGAAGGCAGACTCAGGACTGAGAGGATGGGGAGGGGGAAGGGCAGCGAGAGAGTGACGGGGTCGAGTGGGGGTGGGGTTACAGTCTAAGCAGAAAGGAAAAGGCACGAGAAAACAGCAGAGGGCTGGACCCATATGAACCCAGAGAGACACGCTGAGGCAGAGACAGGGCGAGAGAGTGAGAAAGAGAGGCCACAGAAATGGCAGCCACAGAACGCAGATGACCGGCAGCGGTGGCATTTGGGAGCGTGACTCAGGAGAAGGCCTGGCCCCCATCCTGGGGGCAGGTCAGGAGTGTGCCTGTCGGCAAATGCCTGCCTCTCCCATTTCCCTGCCGGAGCCTGAGGCAGCTCCGTGCCTCCCATCCTCCCCGTGAGGTTCCAGCTACAAGCCCCCCCTCTTCCCCTCCCCCCCCCCCCGCCCCCCGCCTCCTGGACAGGCTGGCTGCGCCCCTGGGTCTGTGAGCGGCCCACCCAGAGCCACCTTGGAGCACCAGAGAGACCCTCCAGGGTCCTTCCTCCCAAGCCTGCCGGGGACACAGCGGGGCTGAGTGGGAACTTGGGCTCAAGAGAAGCCCAAGATGGGAATTTCTGGATGTTGGACACTGAGTGGTGGTTTGCCTGCTGCTGCTGCTGCTGCTGCTGCTGCTGCTGCTGCGAGTGTGGCTATAAAACTCCCAGTTCGGGAAACACGCCCTTTAGTCTCCAGCCAAGGGGCGATCCAGGGGCCTCGGGCTCCTGGTCCCCAGTCCTGACCGCAGCAGCCTCAGCTCTGCGGCTGCGCTGGGCCGCGTGGCTTCCTCTCCCCTCCCTGGCCTGCAGGTTGGATCACGCTCTCGCTCCCTCTTCCGGCGGCCCCTCCCATCCCAAGCTCTGAGCTCCGGGCACACCTGGCCACCTGTGAACCTGCGGGCGGACCTGCCACTCTTTCCTGGGGCAGGGGGTCCTTCCCTTCCTTCCCCTTGGTGACACCCCACTCGGGCCCCTCATGGCCTCTTCCTCCTGCCCTCACATCGCCTGTTCACGTCTGAGACACGGGCTCGAGGTGGGGTTGCAGCCTCGCCTGCAGCCACCACGCCCAGCGCGGAGCCTGGTCCTGTAGGCGTAGGCGCATGGATGGTGGGCGAACGAGGAGAACACAGCCCCTTAGACGCCACAGCTCAGCAGCTGCTCGTGTCTTGCTCACTAGATTGCACGCCCCTCGGTGCAGGGACTGTATCTCGGCTCCTGATGCCTCTGTTGCGCCTCACACACTTGTTGACATGAAGACTGTGTCCCCGGGGACTTGCCTGAATTCTCTGAGGCGATCCCCAGGGCCCCGGGCTCCTGGGGGCCAGGCAGGCGCCAGGTCCACCTGGGGCCTCACCCCTTTGCAGGACCGCAAGGTCAGAGATGCCCCCTCCTGGACCTCAGGCCCAGGCCGGGCGCCCCTCCTGGGTGATTTCAGGACGGGCGGAGGAAGGTGGAATCGGAGACGCGTGATGAGGGCCCGTCTCTTTGAAAATTCCTGTGGTGATCAGGGGAGGCAGAGAGCCATGCACATGTGTGCTTCCCGCTGAGCTGAACCCCGCATACCATCCAGTGAGGGGCCATTGGCAGCTGTGGCCTGTCACCCACCCTGTCACCTGCCCACCCGCAGTGGCAGTTCCCCGGCCTTATGGTTTAGAAATGAGCTGGCTGGGCCCAGGGCCTCGAACCTTGGTCCCCAGGGCTTCTCAGGAGACAGAAACCCGAGCTCAGTGAGGCCACTGCTTGAAGCGGGTTGTCAGGCCAGGCCCCCCCTCTCCCCCCACCTCCCGCAGGACTTGACTGGTGACCCCGAGGTGTTTGCTGTCCTCTCTAGCTGGGCTCAGCTCCCACCGCTGCCGGGATCCCTCCCAAGATGGGCGGGCAGGGCCCTGGGTGCCGCCTGGGCATCCTACCCATGAAAACATCTCCCACCCGTTCGCACCTGCCTGCCTCAGCCTCTGGCACCTGGCAGATGGTTGGCACCTGCCCCACAGAGTCTGGGAGGACGGGGAGAACGGGACCAGTACCAAGACAGCTGGTGTCTCCTTGAAGCTCACCCCTGTCCCATTACCCAGGACAGCTCTCCAGAGAAGCTCAGTGTCTGGCCCTGAGGGAGGGCAAGGGGCGAGGGGAGGGGTAGCGGGGGGTGGGGTGGAGGGCGGTGTCGCAATGTTCAAAGTCCAAGTGTGGGGGGGCAGGACAGGGACAGAGCCCCCGCCAGGAAACAGCTTGGGCCCGCGCTGGTCAGGGGCACACAAAGGCTGCTGTGTCCCAGCTGTCCCCTCCCAGCAGGCCCTGCACCCCCTGCTCAGTGCTGTCTTCCCAGGTGTCCTGGCTGCCCGCGTGCCAGCGACGCCAGCACTGACAGCTCTCGTCACAGCCCCCCGGGCCTCGTTCCTGCCGGAGGTGAAGACAGCTTAATTCCCTGGCCCAGACACGGGGCGCTTGCCGGATCGGGTGGGGGCCCCCGCCGACCTCTCCCTCCCTAAACGGTGGGCGAGGGGGAACAAAGCTGCTGGTGTCCCCCAGGCCCAGGGCTCTCCCTCCGCTCTCCTTCCCGCTCGCCCCCCTGCCCCGGCCCCTGCATCGAATAGCAGCCACACTGTGGCCGCTAAATTGCCCCGGGTGAGTGACACGGGCGCTGAGTGAACCTGCTTGGGTTGACAGAGCCACCTCAGCCCTCCAGTTTGAGGACAGGGGAAGGAATTGATGCCAGATCTTGGGGTTCCCTTAGCCCCGGTATCCTGGGATTTTCAAATCAGGAACCAAAGAATCCTGGCTTCATGGCCGCACCTTCAAACCAGCCCCCGCTCCTCAGGGAAGCAGGCCCCTCGGGGCTACTCGATGCTGTCTCCAGAGCTGCTCACCTCCAGGCCAGGCCACGGCTGGGCCGGCCACGTCTCTCCCTCCCACGTCCTGGGCTCCAGCGCCATCCCTCGTGCACAAGCCAGTCTGGGGAATACCTGCCTTCCCACCCTGCTCTCAGGGCCATCTCCTAGGCGACCTTGGGAGCTCCTCAAGGTCACTCCTGGGCCTCTAGCCACTTAGGCATTGCCCCGCAACTCCCAGTACGGCCACCACACATCCAGCTGGGAACTCCAGGCTGACACGCAGTGGGGAGGACCCGACCCTTCCCTTTCCCGCTTCACCCTCAACTGCAGCGAGGATACCATAGTCGGGGCCGTTCTTCATCCCTGGGGACTCTGGGAAAATGGCCTCAAGGCCCAAAGAGCCCAACCTGAGACCTGCCTCCTCTCTAGAGAAATCAGTGGGAATCTGAGAAGGCACCTGACATGGGCAGCACCCTCCTGTGAGGGATAAGAATGTGCACTCAGACCTCAGCCCCGCCCTTTCTAGCTGCGGGACACCAGGCACATTGCGGAACCCTCCTTCCCTGGACTCCGAACACCTTCTCTGTGGAGCTGCTGGGAATCAAACCATGACCCCTTGGTTCATAGGTCAAGGCTCAACCACTGAGCCATGCCAGCCAGGCTCATCCCAAACATTTACAGGCGAGGACTCCGAGGCCCAGAGACTGGGGCACAGCTGGCTATCCAGCAGCAGAATGAACATGCAACCTTCCTCTGTGAGGTGCTTCCCTCTGTGAGGTGCTCCCCTCTGTGAGATGCTCCCCTCTGTGAGATGCTCCCCTCTGTGAGGTGCTTCCCTCTGTGAGGTGCTCCCCTCTGTGAGATGCTTCCCTCTGTGAGGTGCCTCCCTCTGTGAGATGCCTCCCCTCTTTGAGGTGCTCCCCTCTGTGAGGTGCTTCCCCTCTGTGAGGTGCCTCCCTCTGTGAGGTGCTCCCCTCTGTGAGATGCTCCCCTCTGTGAGGTGCCTCCCTCTGTGAGGTGCTCCCCTCAGTGAGATGCTCCCCTCTGTGAGATGCTCCCCTCTGTGAGGTGCTTCCCTCTGTGAGGTGCTCCCCTCTGTGAGATGCTTCCCTCTGTGAGGTGCCTCCCTCTGTGAGATGCCTCCCCTCTTTGAGGTGCTCCCCTCTGTGAGGTGCTTCCCCTCTGTGAGGTGCCTCCCTCTGTGAGGTGCTTCCCTCTGTGAGATGCTCCCCTCTGTGAGGTTCCTCCCCTCTGTGAGGTGCTTCCCTCAGTGAGATGCTCCGCTCTGTGAGGTGCCTCCCCTCTGTGAGGTGCCTCGCCTCTGTGAGGTGCTTCCCTCTGTGAGGTGCCTCCCCTCTGTGAGATGCTCCCCTCTGTGAGGTGCTCCCCTCTGTGAGGTGCTTCCCTCTGTGAGATGCCTCCTCTCTGTGAGGTGCTCCCCTCTGTGAGATGCTCCCCTCTGTGAGATGCCTCCTCTCTGTGAGGTGCTCCCCTCTGTGAGGTGCCTCCCTCTGTGAGGTGCCTCTCTCTGTGAGGTGCTTCCCTCTGTGAGATGCTCGCCTCTGTGAGGTGCTCCCCTCTGTGAGATGCCTCCTCTCTGTGAGGTGCTCCCCTCTGTGAGATGCCTCCTCTCTGTGAGGTGCTCCCCTCTGTGAGGTGCCTCCCCTCTGTGAGGTGCCTCCCTCTGTGAGGTGCCTCCCCTCTGTGAGGTGCTTCCCTCTGTGAGCTGCTCCCCTCTGTGAGCTGCTCCCCTCTGTGAGGTGATCCCCTCTGTGAGATGCCTCCTCTCTGTGAGGTGATCCCCTCTGTGAGATGCCTCCTCTCTGTGAGCTGCTCCCCTCTGTGAGGTGATCCCCTCTGTGAGATGCCTCCTCTCTGTGAGGTGATCCCCTCTGTGAGATGCCTCCTCTCTGTGAGATGCCTCCTCTCTGTGAGGTGATCCCCTCTGTGAGATGCCTCCCCTCTGTGAGGTGCTCCCCTCTGTGAGATGCTCCCCTCTGTGAGATGCCTCCTCTCTGTGAGGTGCTCCCCTCTGTGAGGTGCCTCCCCTCTGTGAGGTGCTTCCCTCTGTGAGGTGCTCCCCTCTGTGAGGTGCTCCCCTCTGTGAGATGCCTCCTCTCTGTGAGGTGCTCCCCTCTGTGAGGTGCCTCCCTCTGTGAGGTGCTTCCCTCTGTGAGATGCTCGCCTCTGTGAGGTGCTTCCCCTCTGTGAGGTGCTCCCCTCTGTGAGGTGCTTCCCTCTGTGAGATGCTCCCCTCTGTGAGGTGATCCCCTCTGTGAGATGCTCCCCTCTGTGAGATGCCTCCTCTCTGTGAGGTGCTCCCCTCTGTGAGGTGCCTCCCTCTGTGAGGTGCCTCCCTCTGTGAGGTGCTTCCCTCTGTGAGATGCTCGCCTCTGTGAGGTGCTTCCCCTCTGTGAGGTGCTCCCCTCTGTGAGGTGCTCCCCTCTGTGAGATGCTCCCCTCTGTGAGGTGCTCCCCTCTGTGAGGTGCCTCCCCTCTGTGAGGTGCCTCCCTCTGTGAGGTGCCTCCCCTCTGTGAGGTGCTTCCCTCTGTGAGCTGCTCCCCTCTGTGAGGTGATCCCCTCTGTGAGATGCCTCCTCTCTGTGAGGTGATCCCCTCTGTGAGATGCCTCCTCTCTGTGAGGTGATCCCCTCTGTGAGATGCCTCCCCTCTGTGAGGTGCTCCCCTCTGTGAGATGCTCCCCTCTGTGAGATGCCTCCTCTCTGTGAGCTGCTCCCCTCTGTGAGGTGATCCCCTCTGTGAGATGCCTCCTCTCTGTGAGGTGATCCCCTCTGTGAGATGCCTCCTCTCTGTGAGATGCCTCCTCTCTGTGAGGTGATCCCCTCTGTGAGATGCCTCCCCTCTGTGAGGTGCTCCCCTCTGTGAGATGCTCCCCTCTGTGAGATGCCTCCTCTCTGTGAGGTGCTCCCCTCTGTGAGGTGCCTCCCCTCTGTGAGGTGCTTCCCTCTGTGAGGTGCTCCCCTCTGTGAGGTGCTCCCCTCTGTGAGATGCCTCCTCTCTGTGAGGTGCTCCCCTCTGTGAGGTGCCTCCCTCTGTGAGGTGCTTCCCTCTGTGAGATGCTCGCCTCTGTGAGGTGCTTCCCCTCTGTGAGGTGCTCCCCTCTGTGAGGTGCTTCCCTCTGTGAGATGCTCCCCTCTGTGAGGTGATCCCCTCTGTGAGATGCTCCCCTCTGTGAGATGCCTCCTCTCTGTGAGGTGCTTCCCTCTGTGAGATGCTCGTCTCTGTGAGGTGCTTCCCCTCTGTGAGGTGCTTCCCTCTGTGAGATGTTCCAGGCACACACACACCTCGCTCTCCTTTCAGGGCCACGGTGTGATCTGGGACAGCTGCACAAGGACACCTGAGCCACATGGGGGGCGGTGGAGGTAACAGAAAGGTTGCAAAGATAGGCAAGCTTGGGTCACAACCTAGTTCTGCTGCCGGGAGGTCCCTGGAACCCCAGTACAGGAGGGGGAAGGGAAGGGTCAGCT
The DNA here is from genome assembly GCA_026230045.1 of Corynorhinus townsendii. Lineage (NCBI taxonomy): Eukaryota > Metazoa > Chordata > Mammalia > Chiroptera > Vespertilionidae > Corynorhinus > Corynorhinus townsendii. Next base: position 15,886,428 of record JAPDVU010000014.1, read on the forward strand.
TTGGGTATGCTCAGAGGCCCTCTGTCCTGCCCTTTCTCTCTTTGCCTTTCCTTCCCTAGGTCAGAAAAGGGGGTGGAGTGGGGGTGGGGGGAGACAGGGGAAATCTGGTTTATAACTCCAGAGAAAGAAAACCAAACAGGGAAACTTCTGGAAAATTCTGTAATTTTAGACAGGAAAAAGGCCAGACTCCCGACTGGGGCAGGATGGGCTGGCAGCCTCTCAGGCCTGGCTGAAGGAGGTCCTGGAGTGTGTGTGTGTGTGTGTGTGTGTGTGTGTGTCTCCCTGTCCGTCCTCGTCCTCCATCTCCTCTCCCTCCACCAGCGAGGTTGCACCCCAGGAGATGCTGGGCTCCTTGCTATGAGTCCTTGGCAGCTTCCTGTTAGCAGCGAAGGCAGAGAGAGCCCCGAGACCTCCATGGCCCCTCCCCACACTGAGATCCCTGATTGCACAGGGACAATTCTCCCGACTCTCAGATCTGGGAGTCTCCTGAATGAAGTAATTACCACACACCCCTTAGAATGAAGTCGATGGTTTGGCCCCCGCCCCAGGGGCTCTCTTGCCAGCACCCCTGGTCCCCAGCCACCCCTCCAACCATGTCCCTCATTCCCCCTCCAAAGAGGTGTGTGAGCGGGTGATGGGTCCACAGTCAGCACACAGGCTGGAGTTTTGGGACAAGGGGCCCGGAGCAGCCTGGTTGGGGGGGCAGGGGAGGGAGATCAGAGACCCCAGGAAGGGGCAGGGACACAGGGGAGAGGACGGGCTGGCGTCTTCGCTCCTGGAAGCCTGTGATGGGAGAGGAGATTGTCTGGGCAACCCTCCCCCTGGCCCTCACCTCCTGCTCCCTCTCTGCAGATGTCTGCTCACATCAAAGTGGGGACCCGCTCCCAGTGCTCTGCTCCCTGAATGGGGCCAGGTCATCACTCCTGGCTCCTGGAAGCTGCTGATGGACGGATGGGAACAGCTCCCAAGTGCTGAAAGACAGGCTAGCAGAGCCTCCTCTATCAGCGCTGGCCTGGCCTGGATCTCTGCCTAGGGGAGGCTGCCTCCCTGCTGCCCGCCCCTTCCCTGCCCCCACCCTCACAGCTCCCAGGGCAGGCTGGGTAGTTGTGTTAGGAGAGGGTGTGTGCAGTTAGCTCTGTCCCTGGGGTTCAGAGGCCCACACATGCAGTGGGTGAGAGGTGAGGGTCTGAGGACGCCTAAATCCTCGTCAGAAAGGCTGTGGGAGCAGCAGAGTCCTGTGGGAGGAAGGGCAAGCCTGCCCTGGGTGAGCACCATCCAGGAGGGATGGAGAAGGGCAGGGCGCCAACAGACGCACGTTTGCTGCAACTATAACACGTTGTTGTGGCTTCCAAACTTGTCACCCTTATCTTCCCTCCGTTATTTATTCAGTAACATTTCGACCTGTAAATAAGTCAGAATCACAACTACCCATCAGTGCTTCTGATCAACAGAGGAATGGACATTTTTACTACACTGAGGCCAAATAAAACCAGCCCAGAGCTAAGAACGCTTGGCATTTTAGCGAAGCTGTGGTAGGTAAGTGTATTTGTCCATGAGGCTTTTTGATAGTCGAGAGCAGCCTGATTAAGCGTCCACATTCCTATCATGAACGTGTAGTGCTTTTATAGCTGAGTGTTTGTGAATCATATTCTATTTCAAATCCACTCGGGTGCGGAGTCCAAACCACAACCGGGAAGCCCTCCTCTCTCATTCCACCAGAGAACAGAAAACAACAAGTTTTCTACTAAAAAAGTAGGGACCGAAATTGACTTCGCTGGGGTAGCCGAAGTCGGGGTCATGAGGAGGTTAGAGAAAGACAGCACAATCCTTTTGTGTACGATACTCTATACTTGATAAAACCTGGTCCCACTTAGATCAGCTCCCCAAGAAAGGGGATCAAACCTAGGAGGCTGCTGCCATCTCGTGGCCAGACTAGGAACTACCTTATTTCTTGTTTTGCTTGACTCACATTAATATTGTAAAGAAACTAAAATGTGCCCTATGAAATTTATATTCGACCCAGCACAGCCCTAAAAAACGTCAGCTTGCCCTAGCTGGTTTGGCTCAGTGGATAGAGCGTCTGAGGACTGAAGGGTCCCCGGTTCGATTCTGGTCAAGGGCACATGCCAGGGTTGTGGGCTCAGTCCCTAGTGTGGGGCATGCAGGAAGGAGGCAGCTGATCAATGGTTCTCTCATCATTGAGGTTTCTCTCTCTCTCTCTCTCCACTCCTCTCTGAAATCAATAAAAATTTATTTTTAAAAAAATGTCAGCTTACCAAAAAATTTCATGGGGGGAAGAATAACCTTTTCAACAATTGGTGCTGGGACAGCTAGACCCACATGCAAACCTGGACCCTTACATCATACACTGAAACGAACTTAAACTGGATGGCAGACCTAAATGTAAAGCTAAAACTAGAAAACTACTAGAAAAAAATATAGGAGGAAATCTCCAAGACTTTGGATTATGCAATGTTTTCTTAGGTATGACACCTGAAGCACAACCCACAAAAAGGAAAAAATAAACTACATCAAGATTTAAAACCTTCATGTTGCAGGTAATATAATCAGGAAAGTGAAAAGACAGCCCACAGAAGGTAAGAAGATATTCGCAAGTAATATATCTGCTTAAGGGACTGGTATATATAAAGAAATCTTACTACTTAATAATAAACAGGCAAATAATTTTTAAAAATGGGCAAAAGACTTGGATATTTCTTCAAACAAAATAGGGCATTATGCTACGTGAAACAGGTCAGAGAGGGACAAATATATCCCAGGAACTCACTTATTATATGGAATCTAAAAACAAAACAAAAAGCCCGGCTGGGTGGCATGGCTCAGTGGTTGAGTGTCCACCTGTGTGAACCAGGAGGTCACGGTCAACTACCAGTCAGCGCACATGCCTGGGTTGCGGGCTCAACCCCCAGTGTGGGGCCTGCAGGAGGCAGCTGATCCATGATTCTCACATCATTTATGTTACTCTCTCTCTCTCCCTTCCTCTCTGAAATCAATAAAAACATTAAAAAAAAATAAAAACAAAACAAAAACCTAGCTCTAGATAGACAGAATAGATTGGTGGGTTGTGGGGGTGAGGGTTGGGCAAATGGTGCAAGTGTCCAAAGTACAAACTGCCTGTTACAAAATAAGTAAGACATGGGGATAGAATGTACATCATGATGATAATTGATAATACTGTATTTATTACATATTTTAAAGTTGCTAAGAGAATGGATCTTATAAATTCTCATTATGAGAAAAAAACATTTGTAACTGTATGGTGATGGATGTTAACTTATGTGGTGATCATTTCACAACATAGACAAATACTGAATTATGTTGTGCACCTGTAACTAATTTTTATGTCAATTTTTCCTCAATGTAATAAAAACATAATGAGAAAGCACTTCACATCCACCAAGATGGCTTTAATCAGAAAGATGGGTGATAACAAGTGTTGATGATAAACTGAACCGTGATGCATTGTCGCTGGTAAGGGAAATAGTGCAACTGCTTTGGAAAAACCTGGAATTCTACAAAGTGTTAAGCAGAACTATTGTGTGACTAAGAGTTACCATATGGCCCAGCAATTGCACTCCTAGGAGTGTACTCCAGAGAAATGAAAACATGCATCTACATAAAAATTTATATATGGCCCAGTCGGCGTGGCTCAGTGGTTGAGCGCCAACCCATGAACTACGAGGTCACAGTTCGATTCTCGGTCAGGGCACATGCCCGGGTTGTGGTTTCGATCCCCAGGGTGGGGCATGCAGGAGGCAGCTCATTAATATTCCTCTCTCATCATTGATATTTCTCTCTCTCTCTGAAATCAATAAAAATATTTTTTAATTGCTTTAGTTAGCAACATATGGGGAGATTTCACATAAACATCTGGATTTCCTGACTCTGAAATAATTATAACAGCTGTTCCCACACAGCCACACCCAGATGGAGCCATCAAATGCCCTCTGCAGACAGCGTGTGCCCGCACCACGTGTACACCTGCCCGGGCCACTTCTCCGTTATCTGCCTGCGACTCTATCCGCTTTCCTGCTGTCACGCACCCGTCCCGGGCCCCAGGACCACAGGGGAAGCAGGGCTCCCAGGCTGGAGCTGGAGGGAATCCCTGAATTGTGTGTCTACAAAACCTGAGTCAGAAAGCGAGGCAGAAGGGCTTGCTCGTGGTCCCGCAGCCCCACAAAGACAGCGACGGGCTGCTTCTGAAGTTCTCGTCCGTCAGTACCAGCCGCGCGCTTCCCGACCACAGGAGCCTTCCTGGTGGACCAAGAACTTTATTGTTGGGTGAAAAGGGCCTGCTCACAGGTTCTGTGCTCCAGTTCTCCGTTTCCAATCACTGACCCCCACCTGCCTGGTCCTGGGCTCTCTTCCATTTTGGCAAGATGACCCCGAGGCAGGGAGACTTCCCACGGGCTTTCCCAGAATATCGCCCAGTATCAGGAAATACACTTCAGTTTCCAGTAAAAGCCCTGAGCAGCTGGGGTCCTTCAACTCCTCGCTTGGCTCTTCTGGAGTCTGTCCCACAGGAGAAGTTAGCTGCGTCCATTCAACAAAGAATTCAAGGCCAGTGCGCACTGTCCAGCTGTCTCCCGTGAGCTTCCCGGAGCCCCGGCCGTCTCCCCTGAGCTCCCCGAGGCCCCGCCGTCTCCCCTGAGCTCCCAGGGGCTCAGCTTTGTCACTCCTCTGGATCCTGACTCGGCAGCTCTAAGCCCAGGCGGCTCACAGAGCGTACAAAGTAGCGAGGGAGCCTGCAGACCAGGTTAAGCTCCTCCTTCCTGGACCCCAGGGCAGGCAGGACGAGCTGGCGGGCGTGCAGGTGCAGAGGGAGGTGGCGGGCCTTCGACTGTGGCAGCCCCAGCTTCCGCAGAGTGCCGGCAGACAGCTTCTGCACAAAGAACAGACGCCTTGTGAGAGCGGCACCAGCAACAGTGCACCCTGGACCAAATGCTCGTCAGAAGCCTGGCATAGAGGCCCCGGACACGAGCACCCCCGGGAGAGGCAGCATGGCAGCCTGCCACAGAAACATGAACGGGAAGGGCTGGGGACCCAGGTGGGAGCACCCCGCCACAGCAGGGAGGCCTGAGTGGCCAGTTATCTGCCCTCCAAGGAATGGGCTGGGGCACCAGGACCAGAAGTGCCCAGCACGGCTCTTCGGCAGCATGACAGGTGACTATGAGCCTTCAGAGAGCGTCCTTTCCCCACAGCCTAACAAAACTGGAGACCTGCCCGGCCGGCGTGGCTCAGTGGTTGAGCATTGACCTAAGAACCAAGAGGTCACGTTTTGATTCCTGGTCAGGGCATATGATTGGGTTGCAAGCTGGATCTCCAGTGTGGGGCGTAGGGGAGACAGCCAATCGATGATTCTCTCTCATCACTGATGTTTCTATCTATCTCCCCCTCTTCCTTCCTCTCCCAATAAAAAAATATATATATATTTTTAAAAACCACGAAGTCTAAGACCAATCACACAGCAGAAAGGTTTGCTGAGGCCCTGCAGGGGCATGAGGGCAACAGCGGGCTGCTCCTGTTCTCCCTGCACTGGTAACTGGTGCTGCTGCATCTGGCGCCCCTCAGTACGTCCTGCTGTGTCTCACTAGGGGCTCACATGGGGAAGCCCAAGTTCTGCCCCAGAGTCGGCTGCATTTCGGGTCAAACCCAGTTACCTGGGGGGCCAATTTATTCCAGTCCGAGTACTTGTGATCGCCAAGGATTGGGCAATCCAATCCAAAAGACAGGTGAACGCGAAGCTGATGTTTTACTCCTTTAAGAAAAAGAGAGAGAAGACTGGTGAGTGGCTACAGAAATGGTGCCACTGGCAGCATCTGCTTCTAATCCATTAACTCAAAGCATAGTAAGCTGGCAAAGCCCCCACTACTAGTACATTCAAGTATAAAGGACAATATAACAACCTCTAAGCTATTAGGGAGTGAACATTATAAATACTGTTACACCCCCAATTTCCCCTCCCCCTCACAGTCCCCTCTCCACCATAGATAACCATTAGCATCAACTTGGCATCTATTTCTGCCATGCTGGGTTTTCAAAAACCAATTTTATTATATAACACAATAGTATTGTTTTACATTTATTTTTTTCTTGTGGCAAAATATATATAACATAAAAGTTACCATTTGAACCCTTGTAAGTGGACAGCTTAGTGGCCAGAAGTACATTCATCCTGTTGTGCAACCAGCACTACCCTCCATCTCAGAAATTTTGCATCGTCCTGAACCATAACTGTACCCGTGAAACACCAGCTCCCCACGCTAACTGGTTTGGCGCAGTGGATAGAGTGTTGGCCTGCAGACTCAAGGGTCCTGGACTCGATTCTGGTCAGGGGCATAAGCTATGGGTTGCAGGCTCGATCCCCAGTGGGGGGGCGTGCACGAGGCAGCTGATCAATGATTCTCTCTCCTCATTGATGTTTCTCTCTCTCCCTCTCCCTTTCTCTCTGAAATTAATAAAAATATATTAAAAATAAAAATAAAAAAGAAATAACAGCTTTATATATATAAAAAAAAAATTAGCTCCCCATCTCCTTCCCCCTCTAGCCCCTGGGACCACCAGGCCTCTATTAGGTTGACTCTAGGCATCTCATATCACTGGCCTCATACAATATTTGCCCTTTTGTGTCTTGTTTATTTCACTCAGCATAATGCCCTCAAGGTCCCTCCTTGTTGCAGCACGTGTCAGAATTTCCTCCCTTTCTAAGGCTGTATAATATTCCACTGCGTGGCTATACCACATTGCTCATCCATTCACCTGTCAGTGGACATCTGGGATGTTTTCATTTTGGCTATTGCGAATAGTGCTGCTAGGAACACTGGTGTGCAAGCATCTTTTTGAATCCCTGCTTTCAATTCTTTTAGATGTATACCCAGGGGTAGAATTGCTGGATCACATGGTAATTCTATGCTAAATTTTTTTGAGAAACTATTTGGCACTATTTTAAATAAGTATAAACAAACTGTATCTTTCTGCTACCTACTGTTTCTTTTCGTTGTTTTTTAATACATACTTTTATTGGTTTCCGAGAGGAAGGGAGAGGGAGAGATAGAAACATCAATGAAAGAAAATCACTGATCGGCTGCCTCCTGCATGCCCCACACTGGGTATCGAGCCCACAACCCAGGCATGTGCCCTTGACCGGCAATCAAACTCTGATCTCCTCATAGGTCGACGCTCAACCACTGAGCCACGCCGGCCAGACAACTACCTACTGTTTTTAACTATTAACCCTCCTGGAGCTCCCAGACTCTCCAACAAGTCAGCTGCAATTCCGCCCCCACCATACCAGCTGCTCAGAAGGGCAGAGCCCAGCAGCACTGGGCACGCTGCAGGACAGTGGTGCCTCCCACCGTGGAGTGGTAGCAGCCTCACCAGTAACAGGATGGAGCTCCAAGAGGGCGGAGGAGACGGTGCTGCTCAGCACCTGGTACTGAGTCACAGCCACGTGTGCGCTCCGGTTGGGCCGCACTCTCACCATCTTCCCATTGTCCATGCGGTAGCTCGGGGACAGCGTCATCTGAAGCCAAAGAAATCCAGATGTGATTCCGACGGACAAGCAGAAAACTTGTCCCCCCGGAAGGCGGCTCACCCACCTTGTGGTGCTGCTGCCCTTGCACCTCCTTTTCCACGATGGGGATATCCACGACGCCTGCTGAGGGCATGGGGACGCGCATAGTGATGGCCCTGGGGGGGGGGGAGGGGGACACAGATGCTGCTTAGGCCACAAGAGTGAGTGAGGCATTCCTCCGATTTGGCTGCTTGGAGGTTTTCACAGCGGACCTGCTGTGGTCCCTTCCTAAGATCAGAGGGTCCCAAACGATCTCTTGGTAGAGTGCTTGGCCTGAGAGCTTGATACGATTCTTACAACCCTAGCTCTTCTACTCCTCGAGTAATGTATGTCCGTTGTAGAATATTTGGGGAGGGGAAACAGAAAAAAAATTATATCGATAACATGGTCTTTCATTCCAGCCTTTAAAAATGAGTATGGCCCTAACCGGTTTGGCTCAGTGGATAGAGCATCGGCCTGCAGACTGAAGGGTCCCAGGTTCGATTGCGGTCAAGGGCATGTACCTTGGTTGCGGGCACATCCCAGTAGGGAGTGTGCAGGAGGCAGCTGATCGATGTTTTTCTCTCATCGATGTTTCTAACTCTCTATCCCTCTCCCTTCCTCTCTGTAAAAAAAAACAAAAAACCAATAAAATATATTTAAAACAATAAAAATAAAAATGAGTATGTACAGTTTAAAGTAAAATTAGAGTAGTGTGGTTTTCGTACGCTCTTTTCTTTTTGTAAAGATGGTAAGTTCTGATTGCATATGAAACAAACAAAGGAGCTGAATGAAAAATTCGCAGGCCTATTCCCGTCCTATTTGCCAGGCAGACAAGACAGGGAGGAACTGTGCTCAAAGAAGTCACGGAAACCACAGCCACAGTTCAGTGAGTCGTCCTGAATCAGTTCTGCCAGAGGCCGCCCCCTGGCACGTCACAGCCACAGTCACAGTCGGACAGCGGGCTACTTAATCTGTCCTTACGTTCAAGCCTCTTCCAAGTCAACCACAGGAGTCCCCTGGCTCTAGGTGGCCTACCCCAAAGTCGCTGACCAAGGGGGCAAAGCCCACTCAGACACAACATTTCACATCCTGGACGCCCACTCCAGGCTGCCAGCCGTCTGGGCTGCTGTGATACGTGTCATCCCACGTAAACCCGAGTCGTAACTCCCAGAGCATCCTTCCTGATGACCTAACATCACTGCTCAAAAGCGTCCCGTCGGTAAGTATTCCCTGAATGTGAACAGGCCCTGATTCAGACAGGTCCTAATCTATGCAGATGAACAAGACAGAAGTCCTGGCGCCCAAGGAATTCACAGTCTAGTAAGAAGAGTCAAACAAGTAACTATAACATAACAAGTTGCTATTGGCAAAAGCTAGCCAATGGTTCCTACTATGTTCTACTTGCAACTGCTACTTCCTGCACCTTCGGGCCTACCTTCCCAGCTCTATCTGCCACCACCCACCACCCACCACCCACCACCCGACTGGACTGTATGCCTCACTCCTTTGTGCCTGCCGTTCCCACAATCTAGAACACATTTCTTCACCTTGTCGATCAAATCCTATTCATTCATCAAGGCCCAATTAATTGATTTCAACTCTTCTATGAAGCCTATTACTGAGAATGGTTACCCATTCTGAACTTTCGTGGACCATTTTCACAAATAATACAGCAATTTTTTATAGACTTACATTTTGATTACTTGCATACATAATAATAGTCTTCGCTTTCCATCTTTCAGCTTTTCCCATGAGCTCGGTGCTGTGTTAAACACTTCACATGCATTATCTCACTCGAAAAGAATACTTACAAACCAAGTAGAAAATAATAAACAACCCAACAGAAAGTGAGCAAAAAAAATAAAGTCTGTTTACAGAAAGGGAAACTCAAAATAAGACAATAATAACACGAGAGACAGTCAACAGACAATAGGGTGGTGAAGGCCTGGGGTGGGGTGGGGGCTGGTTGGACGGGGTCCACGTGGGAGAAATGGGGGCTTTCAGTAATGCTGCCAACACTAAAAAAAAGTACACAGGCAAACTGAAAATAAAACACCTTTAAAAATTTTCTTTGTTTCCACCGGAGTGGTAATCCTTTTAAAAACACTTCGGTCAGACATGAGAGGAGCTGAACACTCACTCCTGGGGGAGAGAGAAAAGCTGACAAACCCAATTTGGAGAGCAATTTGGGCAGTTAAGTCTTCGAATTTTAGACTGTATGTACTTTCAACTCAGCAATTCCATTTCTAGGAACTTGTCCTGAAGATATACTCACATATTCTCCGCAAGAGGTCTGAAAAGTGGGATATTCCTAAACTTCTGTTAATGAGGAAAGGATGGTAGGTCCACACCATGGAATGAGACAGAGCCATAGAGGAGCCGGGTCTAAATGCACACCACAAATTGCCCTCTGAGATATACTGTCCCAGTGAAAAGGGCAGGATGCAAGCAGTGCGAAATACGCTGCCACACAGTAACATGCTTCTCCATGCCGGTGTAACGCGGGAAGTCCATACAGGACTCTAGTAATAGAGGCTGCCTCTGGAAAGGGAAACTGAGTAGATGGGGGACAGGAGTAGTTTTCATTTTTGCTCCTGTTATCTTTCTTCTATTAAAAACTGAGGTAACCCTATATGCACTAACATGGAAAGGTCCCCAAGACACAGAGTTAAGTGGGTAAAGAAAGTACAATGTACATCGTACAATGTGATATACATATGCGCACATACGTGTGTGCGTAGATACACATACATACATACTGTATATACTACATACACACACACACACAAATATGTTGACACAGGACAGGAGGAATAAAAAGCAAACTGCCCCAAGGGAAGGGACAAAAATGACAGAGTGGATGGATTCTCCAGGAGTTTTGTGCTTTATTTCTGTCATTTGACTATTTGATCACAGAAATCATGTATTACTTGTATAAATTAATTTTCAATGGTCTTCACGGATAGCCATTATTAGGAGCGACTACCCTATTAGACTCTAATGCTCAAAGCACTAAATCTGCTTCCTACACCTTTCCAATGCCCACGGGTCCTAGTACACTGCCTCCTGTTAACAGGAGTGACCGCTGTACGGATGCATGAATAGAAGAAAGGGGTGCCTTCACGCCTACCACCTCTACCGCGGCGGGCTCCATACCAGTACTTCTTCACCACCTGACGGGTTCTGAACAGCTCTTGGACCTGGTGTGCCACCTCCTTGTCCCGAGCCAACACCATGACGCCTGTAGTCTCCTTGTCGAGCCGGTGGCACAGATGCAGGGGCTCTGCCTTGTGGCCATGCAGCACCTTTGCCAGGATAGGGAGGACATCACTGATGCAGAGCTGGACCCCAGGGCCACCTACGATGGGAAAAGACAGAGGTTTGAGTGGCCAGGAAAAGCCCCACCAAAGAACTCTGCTTGGGAAAGAAAGCCCTCACTGGATTAACTGTCAACGCTTTCCAGGGCCTTATCCAGGGATTCCCAACATCCTTATGCCAGGGAGCTTGCTAGAAAGGAACCTCAGGCCCCCAGCTATTCACCAAAATCTGCATTTTAACAAAATGTCCAGCCCTAGCTGGTTTGGCTCAGTGGACAGATTGTCGACCTGCAGACTGAAGGGTCCCAGGTTCGATTCCGGTCAAGGGCACATGCCTGGGTTGTGGGCTCCGTCCCCTGTGGGGGGCCTGCAGGAGGCAGCCAGTCAATGATTCTCTCTCATCATTGATGTTTCTATGTCTCTCTCCCTCTCTCTTCCTCTTTGAAATCAATAAAAAATATATTTTAAAAAATAAAATAAAAGGTGTCCAAGTAACTCATATGCATATTAAAGCTTGGGAAGTACTATCCTAGAGCATGAAGCTTTCTCCGCGGACACAAATATTCTTTAATCCTCTATGTATATGTACTCACACTAAAATCAGCAACTAAAACCAGGAGGCCTGATCTTTTACCATATGAACAAAGGCTTGAGAATTTGCTAAGTAGAGCCTGGTGAGAAATGTAAGATCAGAGGCCCTCCTGAAGCATCACAGGAGAGCTGAGGGTTGCTGGGGGGAGACGTTCTTAGTTTCCACCCTATGTCCTCTCCTAACTACCATGACCTTGGACAGGTTGCTTAATGCTCCTAAAACTTTCAGTCTCCTTATCTACAAAATGTAAATGTCCGTATTATAATGACCTCATGGGAGATGAGAAGCTAAGGAACTGCTGTGAAAGTCAACAGAGAAAAAATCCACACAAAGCACTTGGCAAGGTTTAATTCCTTCCCTTTACGTACAACCTTCTCCATACCTTCCAAAAATCATTCTTCTTCCAACTAAAAGATGCCTCCCCCTCTCCCCCAAACGCGTGGGGTTTTATTTCCTCTCTCTCCTGACTCACTGCAGCTGTCTGACACATTCAGCATTTACTCAGAAACATTTGCGGGTCCATGAAGTTCTAGGTCCCCTGGGGTTTTGTTTAGTTGGGTATTCTCTCTCTCCCTCCCTCCCTGCCCCCAACATACACACACCATATAAAACACACACACACACACACACACACACACACACACCATATAATTTTTTCTTATATGTTATCTCCTCTTACCCCGTTTTGGTGGAAAATAACCCAAAGACAAGAATCACACAGCCTTTATATTCTTCTACACAATCCCTGTGGAGGTCTGCACAGGGATTCCGTAAATCACTGCTGACTGCCAGTTGTTTGGAAGCTGGGAACTGTCTTATTGATCTGTTTCCTCAATCGTGCCTTATATAGGACAGTACTCCACAAAAATTTAAATTACTTTGAATGCAAGGCTGCTGAGAGCCCCCGAAGTGATTATGTCTGAGTGCTGCCCCTCATTGTAGCAGAAAGCAGCAGCGGCCTTCCTCCCTTTCCCACGTGGTCCTTACCATGCACAGGGAGACCATAGGGCTTATTGATGACCACAAGGTCCTTGTCCTGGTGGATAATCCCTCGGCTCAGTGCCTTAGCGAGCACGTTGGGGTGGACTCGTTGCAGCTGCTGCGTGAACCGCACTAGTTCGTGCACTCTCCGCTGGACAGGGTTTTTGAGCTCCTACGGGGAGAGAAAAAGCGATGAGAACACGCCTGATGAGGAAGATCTTCAAGAAGTCTGGGTGAGCATCTGGTCAGGGAGGGCACCACTGTATCTTTGCAGTAGACTCGAGCCTTCCCCCAGTGAATTGAGAGCGGGGATGCTTAGCACCGAGCCCGCAGGACCCAAGGACCAGCCCACAGGAAGGCACCGCAAGCTGCAGACCTCTCCCTCCGCTTTCTCCTCATTCTCCACCACCGACCAGGACCTTTACTCGCATTCTCTCAGAGGACCCTCGCCCGCCTGGGGACCCAGAGCGCACTGCCTCTTGGGAACTGTAGTCTTTCCCTCCGGACTCACCGGCTCCTTCTTCGCCTTTTGTTCCTGTTTCTGGGCTCGGAGCCTCTCCGCTAACTGTTGGGCGTCCAGGGGCTTAGAGGCAGCAGCGGCGGTACAAAATGGCTTTGGGACGAGACAGAGGAGACTGCCCACACCCTGCCCGGAACCCTGAACCCGGAGGCGCAGCACGCCCCAGCTGGGCGCCGCCATCTTGCCGAGGAGGGCGGAGCGAGTCGAGACCCACTGACTAGCGAGGCGGGTTGGGCGGGCTATGCGGGTCACGTGGGGCGGAGGGGGCGGAGGAAACCCGGGCCGAGTCACGTGAGCGTGCACGCTGAGTGCTCCTGCGCTGGCCGTTAACTGCAGTTAGAGCAGCCGGCGTTTGGAGAGGACGCGGTGAGTATGCGCGGAAGCTCGCCCGGGGCTGGGAAATGCCGGCTCCTCAGGCGTTAACTTCGGGTCGCAGGATCTTTGTCTAGGAGAGCACTGCCTTGGGAGACCGTTTCTCCCTTCGGGAGACGATACCACCCCAAACCCTGCCCGCCTCTGCGGAGCGATGCTCCCAGACGCTTTCTCCGGAGCCTCCTTAGGCGCCGGCTCGTTCGTCGTGGCAACCGCGTCCGCGGGGCTTGGCCGTTCTCCGGGGGCGCGTCCTGTCCCTTACCGTCCATTTCCTTAGCGCTCGATCCGCGGAGATGCCCGGCTGTGTCTGTCATCTCCCGGCTCCCAAGCCTCTTGGTCATACGTAGTAACCTGTTCTCTCCCTGGGATGATGGGGGGTGGGGTGGGGGGCCCTCGCGTTATCCTGGGGCCCCGGACCGATTTCCTCCCTAGGGAACTCCTTGAGTTTCTTCTGTCCTCCCTCCGGAAGGCATTTCTTGCAGCCTCCTCTCCCCCTACCCTTTCCCTGCTCCTTCCGAAGAAGAGGCTGAGACTGTCCCCTTTCCGTTTCCTTCATTTTTTCCTTCCATATTTCGCAACCGCCCCAAACCCTCTTCTCTCCCCCTCTTACTTAAGTGTAATGTTGGGATTCTCCGGGCCAAACTGCACGCGACTTTCTCCGACTTCACTACGGGGTGGCCGGGAAGATGCACGGTTGGTGGGGATGGTGATGTGAGAAATACCTTGGGACCCACCTGCCGCTCGGTAGGGAGAAAGCGAGCGCCGAGTTCTGAGAAAGGGGGGATCCGCCCCGACGACCGAGGGGGAGCCGTGCGTGAAGATGGCTTCGAGTGGACGCCGCCGAGTTTGAGTTGGGGTTGAGTTGTACAAGTCAAGGTGTACCATTGGCCGCTGCTGTTGAACTGTGAGTGCCTTAAGGACTCATTCAGTTTTTTGTTGTTGTTGGTTTTTTTAAATATATTTTATTGATTTTTTACAGAGAGGAAGGGAGAGGGATAGAGAGCTAGAAACATCGATCAGCTGCCTCCTGCACACTCCCTACTAGGGATGTGCCTGCAACCCAGGTACATGTCCTTGACCGGAATCGAACCTGGGGCCTTTGAGTCCGCAGGTGGACTCTCTGTCCACTGAGCCAAACCGGTTGGGGCTCATTCAGTTTTTTATTCCCACATCTGGCACAAGGGTAACCTCGAAGATTCATTAGGTGAAGTGCATCATAGTTGTGTGTGTGTGGAGGGGGGGGGGGGTGGTGGATGTGTGTGAACATTTTGATTTGTCTTCGTTCTGTCATTTTTTTTGACCTGCAGAATGGAGGTATCTGTAGTGAGTAGGAAAGAAGTGTGTGTGTGTGTGTGTGTGTGTGTGTGTGTGTGTGTGTGTGTGTGTGTGTTTCTGTAATAAGACAGGGGATTGGGATCGAAATGCAGAGAATTACGAGGGAGTCTGGGAAGCAACTTCTCTCTCTCCTTCTGCCCGCCCCTTCCCCTCTGCAAATTCACAGGTGAGACATGATCTGGGAAAGTTGAGACGTTCCGCCCTACAAGAATTATTATGTTTTACTGATACGCTCCAGACCCGATTCTGATTTCGCTGAAAGGTTGCACATCACATATTATTTAGGTACATGAAGACTTTTTTCCCCCCGGAGGACTCTGAAATTTGGACATCAGGACTTTAATTCACATCACTATATTAATTACCATGACCCCTTTGGGTATAGGATTTTTCTGGTTTTATGGGGGCTGGGAAAAACTATTTCTACCTTAATTTGTCCTTGATGGCATTAAAGAAATGATACCTGTTCTTGCAGAATCGGCCTTCTGTGGCAGGAAACAAAATGAAGAACCAACTCAGATGTCATTGCTGGTGACACAGAGCTGGTGTTCTTGGGTTTCAGTTTAACCCAAGACAACACTGTAGCACCCAAGAATAAAAACACTGGTCACTTTTTTCTGGAGAAGGAACTTTGAGATTTCTTTTGTTGAAACGTCATAAGAAAACTTGGAAGAATTCAAAGTTCTTGTTTGCTTGTTATCAGTCTTAGCTAATATGGGTACAGAAATTACAACTTCCCTAATGTTTCTCCTATGAGTCTAGGCATTTGGTGATTTAAAGAAGAGTTGCTAAGTGCAGAAGAATTTATGCAAATATGATGTCGATCTTTTGTTTTTTAAAGTTATTTTGCCTCCTTCCTCAATCAGCTGATCCTGCCTTAGGCAGTTTATTTGTTCCACTTCTGCAGCAATCTCACATTCTGTTTTTGGTTGACTCATCTGGACTGTTTTCTCAGTACAAGGAAGAAAATTCTATTTGTGCTGTTTTCATTCTTATAGAGTTCAAAGATGGCATATTTACATATACTTTTATATTTATTGGGGTAACATTGGTTAATAAGTTTCAGATGTACAATTGTTTTTTAAAGCAATGGAGTTTAATGATTTTTCTTAAGGGAGAGGAAGCGGGGGAGAGAGAGATCGATTTGTTGTTTCACTTATTGCTACATTCATTGGTTGCTTCTTGTATGTGCCCTGATCAGAGATCAAACCCGAAATCTTGGCTCATTGGGATGATGCTCCAGTCAGCTGAGCTACCTGGCTATGGCCTGTGTACCATATATATATATATATATATATATATATATATATATTTTTTTTTTTTTTTTTTTTTTTTTTTACAGAGAGGAAGGGAGAGGGATAGAGAGCCAGAAACATCGATGAGAGAGAAACATCGATCAGCTGCCTCCTGTATGCTGGGGATGTGCCCGCAACCAAGGCACATGCCCTTGATCTGAATCAAACCTGGGACCCTTGAGTCCGCAGACCGACTAGGGCAGGTGTACCACTTTTTGAAATGACATCTGTGGACTCGATTTTGTGCTCATCGCTCAAAGTCTAGTCTCCTTGCATCACCATATATTTGTCCTCCTTTATCCTCTTCCTCTCTGGCAACCACTGCTTATAGATTTTGCTATATCATAATGTATCAAGTGCCCCCAAAATAACAATATAAAGAACTTAATTCATTTTTTCCTTTTTTTAAAACATATTTTTATTGATTTCAGAGGGGAAGGAAAAGGGAGAGAGAGATAAAAACACCAATGATGAGAGAGAATAATTGATTGGCTGCCTTCTGCACCTATTGGGGATCAAGCCCAGGCATGTGCCCTTGACTGGACTCAAACCTGGGACCCTTCAATCCGCAGGCTGATGCTTTATCCACTGAGCCAAATCGGCTAGGGCCTTAATTCATTTTTAAGGTTATTTCCTGATCTATGCAAAAACAAAGCTGCCTTTTTATTTCACAGATATAAATAAGGACTACTTAATAAAGAAACTTGTATTTAAATATCACAAATTTAAGTTTAATTAGTGGCATAAGGTTTAAATGCTGGCTTCTCAAACAGTGATTTGCTAGTTGCATATTAACCAGCAATTTAGTTTTGTTGAGGAGCAGGAAGTACTTGGACATTGTTTTATGGTTTTAGAGAGAGTCAGAGAAGCGTTAGCGGGAGCTCTGGAAGTGTCCTAGAAAGTGCATTTTTGGGCCGGGACGGTGTGGCTCAGTGTTGAGCATTCACCTACGAACCAGGTCACCGTCTGATTCCAGGTCAGGGCACATGCCGGGGTGGCAGGCTCAATCCCCAGGACTGGAGATTGAGCCCGCAGGAGGCAGCAGATCAGTGATTCTCTCTCATCATTGATTTTTCTATCTCTCCCTTTACGTCTGAAATCAATTAAAATATATTACTAAAAAAAAAAAAAAAGTGCAGTTGGGAGCCGGAGATCGGGGAATTGGCACCAGTTCAGCTGCTTGTGAACTTAAATAATTTGAGCTTCAGTGTTTTGTCTTTTAAAAGGAGATCCTTATAGCTCTAAGCTTCATTCTATAAAGCTTTTCCACTGACATTTAAGTACTTCTCTTTCTTAACAAGTGGAATTTATTTCAGACTTATCTTGAGTACATTTAGCATTGGCATAGAGAACCATGATTGCTCTTTACCCCAGAATTTAAACTTATGCCAGTGAGCTAACATTTATATTTGGAGGTTACTTTATTGAGGGTTGTTGGAATACACCTTAAGATTTCCTAAGTGGGGCATGACAGAGGGAGTGCAGACAGAAAAAAGATACCTGGCCTGGTAGCTGTTGGTTACAGCATCATTCTGATACGCCAAGGTTGTAGGTTCAATCCCTAGTCAGGGCACATACAATGAATGCATAAATAAGTGGAACAGCAAATCGATGTCTCTGTATCTTTCTCTCTCCAGAAGTAAATAATAATTAAAAGAATATTAGAAATCAGTAGTATGGACCTCTACATGGCTGTTAGTGCTTTTTTCCATACCAGCATTTTAAAGGAATTCTGTTGTACTGATTCTGTTACCCCCTACATATTTTTAATCTTTTGATTGATGATCAAAGCAGGTCTGGCTTAAACCAGTACTTCCTGAACTTTTTCATATCATGACACACGTGGAAATAATTGTTGCTTCAAACAGGAAAACTGGAGGCAGCCCATAGAAGACAGCTGGCCTGGAAGCGGTGGCTGTGCCCAGTCCCCACATGACCAGCCTCAGCCTGTTTCTTCATATGAGCAGTGGCATTAATAATCCGTATCTAGTAAGATGGCTTTGACGAGCCACGAGATAAATGTACGTGGTGTCCAGATACTCAAAGTATTAATAACATTTCCTGATTATAAGTTAAAAAATGATCATTACATTAGAGCATTTTCAAGACTGCAAAGAGCTGTGTGTTTTATGGCATTTACATAAATGAAGATGACCAAGGTATCTTATGGGAAAAGGAATATACACGGGAAGGGTGAACGTGGAGACGATGCTTCCAGAACATGAACAGTGATACCAAGTACACGGTCAAAAAGCCAGAGGATATCAGGATCCTAGAGAAATTCAAGAAGGTATTTGCAACATACAGTTGCTTAAGTTGAATAAACCTATTCTTTGATTACTTGAAAATTTAAACAGGAAATTATTTATGTGGATTGTTGTGTTTTCATTGTTAATGATTGGAACATGCTCTGTTGGCTCTAAGGATCCTGTTAATTTAATGAAAATAATTTCCAGTAGCTGGTACAAGGAGAGCTGAGCTGTCAGCTGATTTAGAAAACCAGATCCACACTGAGTGTACTGGTCCCAGTATTCGCTAAGACTGTGCTGTGGTGCCAAGCAAACAGAAGCTCCTTCCCCAGAAAAAAAGTGACCAGGGTTTTTTTCTTAGGCACTGCAGTGTGTATGCTGGGTTAACCTACTTGTCAGCATGTCCCCAACTTGCTTGATGGTAAGACTCACCGGAGGTACTTTTAAAGGTACAGAGCACTCCTCTAGAAATGTTGAATCTGTAAATTCTGAGTGGGCCCAGGGATCAGTTTCCCTTGGTCTTTCCTGCCTAGCAAGCACGCTGGGGGCCTGGGCTAAAAGTTCTCCTGTTTATGAATATACTACACAAAGGTAAGGTTACTTGAAAATGTAGAGAGAAACATGGCAAATTTTAAATGTTGCCGTTTTCCCCCCTTTTTTGGTTAGTCCTCACCCGAGGATATTTTTCCACTGACTCAGAGAGAGTGGAAGGGACGGGGAAGGACACAGAGAGAGAACTATTGGTGTGAGAGACACCTTGATTGATTGCTTCCTGCACGCACCAGGGATCAAGCCTGCAACCTAGGTATGTGCCCTTGACGGGAATCAAACCCAGGACCCGTCAGTCCCCAGGCTGATGCTCTTATCCACTGAGCCAAATGGGCTACGGCAGTGGTCGGCAAACTGCGGCTCTCGAGCCACATGCAGCTCTTTGGCCCCTTGAGTGTGGCTCTTCCACAAATACCACGGTCTGGGCGAGTCTATTTTGAAGAAGTGGCGTTAGAAGAAGTTTAAGTTTAAAAAATTTGGCTCTCAGAAGAAATTTCAATCGTCGTCCTCTTGATATTTGGCTCTGTTGACTAATGAGTTTGCTGACCACTGGGCGAGGGCTTTCCCTTTTTTAATTTTTTTATTTTTTATCAAAATAATTCATGTATATGTTTTAAAGTCAGATAGTATTAAAATGGAAGAAAACAAAAACCATGCCCTCCATTTTCCTCACCTCATAGTCTCATTTCTTAGAGGCACCCACTCAGTTATTTCCTTCTTTCGGCAGGTGTTATCCTCATATTTCACTATCATTTGCTGTTGTTATTTCTCATCTTTCCCCCCAGTGTTTGGCTTGTTGATTTCTGGCTGTGGTAGATTAGGACGTCATTCTTCCACTCCCCCATTTTCCACATCCTCTACACCTGTCACAGCTATATTGTAATTTTTTTATTAAAACAAGCAGTTTTCCTGTGTTTATACCTCTGCCAAACATCATTCAACCATTGAGGCAGGTGACCTATCTCAGCTCCGCTCTTCCTTGTGTTTAGGTTTACCTCTGCCTGTTTTTCTCACATATCTACTGTTGTTTTTTTCCCAACACTTCAAAATATTTGTCACATTCTTATCAGTAACATTTCCTGCAAAATATTTGTGACATTCTTATCCGTAACATTTCCTGTGAGCTGAGATGTATCACTTCCATTTATTTTTATTTTTATTGGAGCTTTGCATCTTCCTCCTCCTCCTCTCTCTCCTCTTTTCTATCAGGAACTACTGCCCAAATATAGTTTGGGAACTGCCCTTCACTCTCCTGGGCTGGCACCAGGCCATCTCACTTGTTGGCATACACCCTTATTTACTAAGAAGTATTTGAGTAACTTTGTCTTGCCCACAGACTTGCTTGATTGTTTGGAAATGTTATAGAATTCTAGGTGGGAAACCATTTTCCCTCCGAATTTTGAAGGCATTATGTACCGCCTGGTATCTGTAATTGCTCTAGAGGCAGAGGGATTCAGATCCTTTTTATGTGACCTTGTTTTGTTGGTTTTTTCTTTTCTTCCTCGCTGGAAGCTTTGGGTGCATTCTCTCTATCCCTGGTGCTGGGAAATATGATGATGTACCGTGGTGTGGTCTCGCCTCATTTACTGTTCTGGGTACTCAGTGGATCCTGTCATTCTAAGAAATGTGGGTCCTTCAGTTCTGGGACATTTTCTTCTATTATTTCTCCGATTTTTCATCCCATTTTTTCTTTTTCTTCGATCCTTTTCATAATATCTATTTTTATTATATGGATATGATAGCTTCAAAGAAAGCCCATTACAGTGTTTTAGTTTTCTGCTCTGCATTGGAGCAGGTTTGAGTGTCAGCCATTAAGTAAAGGCAAAGCCTTTTGTGTGGTGAGAACTTAGTGCTTTGTCACAGTGTTATAGGCCCCATTAGGTCATGTCGATGTGGCCGGGGGTTGGCCTGGGCCTCTGCTCACTCCGGGTGCTCTGGCTCCTTCCCTGTCCTTTATGTATTTCCTGCACTGCCTGCATGGACCCGTTTCTTTTCCAGTCTGTGAGGATAGGTCTGGTCCCTTGGGCCCAGGCCAGCCCTGTTGCTGGTCCTTGTGGTCTCACCCTTGGTCTTGCACTCACCTCCTTTGTTCTTTTTTAAGAAAGTGTGTTAGTAGGTCTCCCTGACCTGTTTTGCTCTTCACCTATTTTTTTCCCTCAATTATTTTTACTGGTCACTTTTAAGACTGGTGCTACCTGTTCAGCAAAGCAATGTTTATTTGTTTGTTTATTGAACTTTCAGATTCTTGTTTGAGGTCTAAACATTGCTTTTATCTCTCAGTTCATTTACAGATCAAAGAGAATACTTTTCAGTTTTTATTTTTAAAAATATCCTGAAAAGAATGTGAAACTAAGTAAAGGTTTCAAGCTTAAATTAACCACTTTCCTAAAGTTCCTTTGGTCCAACATTCTCTTGCTCTTCAAGGGATTGTTGGAATTGATGCAAGGAATGCGCTTACAAGTACAAGTGCATTGCTAAAGTACCCAGCAGTCTTTGAAAGTCAGTAAGTACTTGTGTTGGTGCTTGAAACAGAAAGGGAAATAACCACCTGTAAGCCTCTCACCCAGAGATTATTTCTGCCCTGCGGAGGCCTATATAATACATGATAAGGAACTGGTTACGGAGCTGTTTTTTGACCTTTAAGTTTGAAGTACTATCCTGAAGTCCCTTTGCATGTGAGGTGCTGTGTAACTGACACTTTTGAGCAGGTGTCTCCTGGGTCTGAAACACAGCAGAGATCTGAGCTGAAGATACAGATTTGGGAGTCATTGACGGTTAGTTGGTATTTGAATCATTTGGAGTAGATGGGGTGGGCAGGGGAGGGAATGTGTAAAGTGAACAGATTGGAGCACCTAAAGTAAACTGGACTCTCAACGCTTAAGGGATGGACAGAGGAAGAGCTTTCACTAGAGGGATGGGAGGAAAACAGAATCCAAATGAGATGAGGATGAATTAAATGTCAGATGCTTCCAACAGGTAAAGGAAGATAAGTACTAAGGATTTCATTGAATTTGTAGTAAAGGTGTCCATCTCCCATAACGCTTTCCTTGATCTTCCTCAAGCAAAATTGTTAATCTTCTCTGTACCTCATATATACATGTTAAACTTAGCACAAATATGCAATAAATATTTGGTTATAAGTTCTATTTCCCCTAAAAGGTAGAGACTTTTTAAGAATATGTGCCTTATGGGTATACTTACAGTCTTAGTCATCTTTGGTGAGACGGTATTGCATTATGTCTTCACAACATGGACTCAAGTGAGTATCCTATGTCTACTGTGTAATAGCTGTGTGATCTTTTTTTAAAAAATATATTTTATTGATTTTTTAGAGAGGAAGGAAGAGGGATAGAGAGTTAGAAACATAGATGAGAGAGAAACATCGATCAGCTTCCTCCTGCACACCCCCTACTGGGGATGTGCCCACAACCCAGGTACATGCCCTTGACTGGAATCGAACCTGGGACCCTTCAGTCCGCAGGCCGACGCTCTGTCCACTGAGCCAAACTGGTTTCGACAGCTGTGTGATCTTTAGCAAGACACTTAACATCTCTGTGCTTGGATTCCAATATCTGTGATATGAGATGATAATAGTATCTACTTCAGAGAAGAATGAACATTTGTAAAGTACAGAAAACAGTGCCTGCCTCATTATAAATGTTAAATGGTGTTTGGTGGATATGGTAATAGGAGTATTCTTAAGACAGTGTCTGACACTTAACAGATACTTGAACATGAAAACTCAACAACTTGTTGGGACTAATACAGTTCCTGTCATTTTACTCTACAAGCATATCCTATCTAATAAAAGAGTAATATGCAAATTGACCGTACCTCTGCTATACCCACAAGCCACACCCACCAGCCAATCAGGAGTGAGTATGCAAATTAACCCAACCAAGCCAGCTGCGCCACGGAGAGAGCAGGAGGCTTGGCTCTGCTCAAGGCTACAAAGTTTCAATTATAGAAGATAAATAAATCCCAGATACCAGGGCCTCCAATAGGCCACCTCACGCCCAAAGGGAACCCCCTCCCTGAACCCCGGGACATCCTTCAGGGCAAACCAGCTGGCCCCCACCCATGCACCAGGCCTCTATCCTATCTAATTAAAGCTAATAAAAGATTAATATGCAAATTGACCATCATTCCAATACACATGATGGCTGCCCCCATGTAGTCAAAGATGACTGCTTCCATGTGGACACAAGATGGCCAGCAGAGGAGGGTAGTTGGGAGGGACCAGTCCTGTAAGGGAGGGCAGTTGGGGGCAATCAAGCCTCAGGGGAGGGCAGTTGGGGGGGACCCAGGCCTGCAGGGGAGGGCAGTTAGAGGTGACCAGGCTTGCAGGGGAGGGCAGTTAGGGGCAAACAGGCTGGCAGGCAGAAGCAGTTAGGGGCAATCAGGAAGGCAGGCAGGTGAGCAGTTGGGAGCCAGCAGTCCTGGATTGTGAGAGGGATGTCTGACTGCCGTTTAGGCCCGATCCTACTGGAGAGGGTGCAGGCTGGGCTGAGGGGACCCCCCCCCCCCGGCACTAATTTTGTGCACCAGGCCTCTAGTATGGAATATAATCATGGCCAGGCCATAGGGAAATTACAGAATAGAAGTGAACTGAGTTAAATGCATGCAGCTCTGTTTTATAAAACAAATCTGTGGACTTTCCACAAAGTACTTTGTGATCTTAGTTTCTTTTCATGTAGTTGGGAAGGAGAAAGCAAAAAGCTAAAGGAGACTGCTTCAAAGCAGATAAGAATTTTTATGTGTAGAGATAAGCAGCCTTAAGTAGGTAAGTGGTGGCTGAAAGTCACAGGGCGTGTTTGTTTGACTTAAAAGAAACAATACAACATCACCCATTTATCCTGGTTCTTTTCTTCCCTTAAAGAAATTTCTAGTAGAGCCCTAGCTGGTTTGGCTCAGCGGATAGAGCATCAGCCTGAGGACTGAAGGGTCCCGGGTTCAGTTCCAGTCGAGGGCATATGCCTGGGTTGCAGGCTCGATCCCCATTGGGTGTGTAGGAGGCAGCCTATTAGTGATTCTCTCTCATCATTAGTGTTTCTAATTTCTATCTCTCTCTCTCTCCCTCTGCCTTCCTCTTTGAGGTCAATAAAAATATATTAACAAAAAATAAGTAATATTTAAAATTTTTTTCTAGTACAGTTAACAGACAATATTGATTAGTCTCAGGTGTACAACATAATGATGAAACATTTATGTAGTTTACAAAGTGATCACCCTGATAGGTCTAGTACCCATTAGACATCATACATAGTTATCACAACAATATCAACTATATTCCCTATGCTGTACTTTGCATCCCATGGTTATTTTTATAGCTGGCGATTTGTACTTTAATCCCTTCACCTTTCTCACCCGTCTCTCCAACCTCGCTCTCACCTGGCAACCATCAATTTATTCTCTGTATCAGTTTGTTCCTGTTATATTTGTTATTTAGCCTCCACGTTTGTGTTTTTCAGGTTTTTTTCTTGTAATTGTAGTTTATAACATTGTGGTTGGAGAAGATGCTTCATGTGATTTCAGATTTAAAATTTTCTTTTTAAATTAGAGACTTGTTTTGTGGTCTAACTTGTGGCCTATCCTGGAAAATGTTCCATGTGCATTTGAAAAGGATGTATATTCTGCTGCTTTGGGGTAAAATGCTTTGAAAATGTCAGATCCGTCTTATGTGTCCTTCAAGCCCTCTGTTTCCTTGTGGAGTTTCTATCGGATGATTTAGCCATTGATTTTCTGTTCAGCTGGCCAAGGGCTCCCAGGGTATTGCTTATGTGGGATGTGTGTGCCCTCCTGTTGTAGTTGATCCTGGATTGCTGTTGTCACGTCTGAGGGTGGAGTTGACCCTTAAGCTTATCGGCTGTCCTGGCTGGCCATGGCTACAATGAATGAGCTGTTGTGTAGGGGCTGAACCTATAAAGATGAGTCACTTTAGTGGGCCTCTGGTGCCAGTTAAGTCTGCTCGGTGTGATAATTGTGGAGTTGGCTGGGTGGTGGTCTGGTGTGGTCTGAAGCTGGCCACCATCTGTATTGGGTCTGGGGCCTCTTGGGAGAGGCTCTGGTGCGAGCCAAGGTTCGCTGCCACTTGTGTCTGGTGTGGGGCTGCCTAGTAGGCTCTGGAAAGTGATCTGCAGTAGGTTGCTGCGTAGTCTGAGTTTGGAGAAGCTTGGCAGAGGCTGTGCTGTGAAATGAGGCCAGCTTGCCACTAGCTGCAGGCTTGGGACCATTTGGTGGGCCCCACGATATGAGCAAGGCCAGCTGCCACTTGTATTAGGGTTGTGACTGCTTAGTTGAAGCTACATTGCAAGCCAAGACTGGTCACTGTTTATGCCAGGATTCCGGCCACCTGATGTTAGTGCAAGTAGAGACCTATCACCATTTGTTTTACTGAACTCAAGTTCGCCAGTTGGGGTGTTCTATTCAGGAACGAGCCTCGGTTGTCGTTAGGTAGTTTTATTTACTTGCAGCAAGTAAAGAAGACGGGATTCACACCCAAAGCTCTGTCTCCTCAAGGAAGGCTTAGCCATTGCTGGTATACACTAGTTCAGTGGTTGGCACTCATTAGTCAACAGAGCGGCAAACCACGGCTCGTGAGCCTACTATATACCCACCTTGTAGTAGTTGAGTTCCACGTGGGATCCACATTGGACTAATGGACTTTAATGAACTGAATGCTGAACTGGACCCGTTACAGCAGGGAACGGAAGCTCTGGGCACTGGCCTTGCTTTTGGCTCTGCTGGAACCCCAGCTGCCCCTCTTTCAGGACTGGCTTAAGGGAAATGGTACTTTACAACCCAAGGAATGTTACTCCACGCAAATAAAGCCGTTTTCCACTTCTCATTTTCACATGGGAATCTTAGAAAATTCATTTTCTCAAAAATATCTTTAAGAGCCAATCCACACCCACAAGTGATAGAGAAATCTGGCCCACTTATTCCTCCAGCAACAATATTGCTGGATACATGGAAAATATATCTTTTTTTTTTCTTTCTAGTATTTTTTAAATCTCCTTTCTTAGCAACATGTGTCATTGTTTTGGGGATATACCTTCTCAAAAGTTTCACAGGAAGGAAAGCAGTGGCAAGGAACTTCTCATTCTTTGCATGGTAAAATCACCAGCTTCTAATTCAAATCACATTTTAATTCAGTGTCCCATTATTCCTTCTTGAAACAGTTTTGTTTTCCTGTACACGATGTGTTACTTTGGTTTTATGATTGAAAATCACTAATATAAATAAGTACATCTGAGCCTGGAGCCTGGAATAATGGGAAGTTAGTTTTATACACCATTAGGAAGGCTGCTGTCTGCATGATAGAACTGAATTGATGAGCTACCGGAGTAAAGCAGCTTATTTATTACTAGTCCACGCCCTTGTTGGATGCTCTTCCGTAGATATTATGCTGGGTACCTTTTCCTTCCTCCCTTCCTTAAAAACCAGATGTATTGGAATTAGTCCAAATGCCCCCATTTGATTTCTTCCACGTCAGAGGATGACTCTCTTTTCCCCTTAGGAAATGAAGTTAACCTTCTTCTATGTTTAGGCTAGAGAAATAGCCAGTCTTTATTCCTGTCACTGTTTTATTTTTTAAAATAGATGTGGGGGAGGGAGGCTTTTAAAACAAGAAATGTACCGCCTTCTTAACTAGTCATTTTTTGTTTGTTTGTTTAATCCCCACCCAAGGATGTGTTTTCACTTGAAGATATGCTTATTTGTTTGTTTTTAATCCTCACCTGAGGATATTTTTTCCATTGATTTCTAGAGAGAGAATGGAAGGAAGATAGGAAGGGGAGAAAGAGAGAAACACATTGATTGGTTGCCTCCCACATTCACCCCCATCGGGGCTGGGGAACAAGCAACTGAGGTGCGTGCCCTTGACCAGAAATTGAACCCACGACTCTTGAGTCCACAGGCTGACGTTCTAACCACTGTTCAGGGCTAAGTAGTCATTTTTTGCCTTTTACTTCCAGGCAAAAATGCCATTATTAGCACTTTTTTCTCCCTGTCTATTTATTGCATCCACCCATATGCCCAAGTGAATTTTTCTGAGTTCCTTCTGGCCTCCCTGTTGAGCTGAAGACTACATACTGGAAGCAGCTGGAGAGATACTGTACATAGATCAGCCACAGGGAGAGATACATGGATCAGCACGAGGAACTCAGGCTGGGAGACCTCACTCTGATCCTTAAATGGAAAAAGGCGTCAGGTTTTACCATCTTAGCTGCACCAAGATACCACGAAAGCAAGAGCTACTGGCCACTGGCCGCCTTTGATGTGTCAAATCCCCAAGTCCTCTGGTTTGTACAACCGGCATTTCATTCATAGGCCAGTCCCTTTTCTCTTGTCCTTTTTTCGTGTTTCTTAATGGATTGTTCCCTGAACACCTGCCTTGACTTTTCCCTTTTCCATCTCCCAGATACAAGCATTGTATTTCCTGCCAATCTGACAGGTTTTAAAGTATGGGTCCTCTCTTACACGAAAACTTAGGTCTTAAAAAACATGTCAGTGAGGTGGCTGTCACTTTTCTCAGCATTTACCAAGAATCTGACTGTCATTTTGCTGAATTTATTGGCCTTGAAGGATTTCTCAGGGCTTAACAGTAATTGGAGTAATGAAGACATTGCCAGAGGTAACTCTATTAGTGATCACATAGAGAAATTAATGTGTGAATTAGTTGATGCATATTAGGAATTCCCAATTAGCTTGGCAGCTCTTTTTTTTTTAATATATTTTATTGATTTTTTACAGAGAGGAAGGGAGAGAGATAGAAAGTTAGAAACATCAATGAAAGAGGAACATCGATCAGCTGCCTCCTGCAAGCCCCCCACTGGGGATGTGCTGGCAACCCAGGTACATGCCCTTGACCGGAATCGAACCTGGGACCTTTCAGTCCGCAGGCCGATGGTCTATCCACTGAGCCAAACCGGTTTTGGCATAGCTTGGCAGCTCTTTAGCAGTAACTGCATATTTAGGGTAAAATGCTAAAACAGATTTTTTCCCTCTAAAAAGTACTCTAGAAGGAATAAGATATGCTTCATGCTTAGATGCCACTGGGGCGTACATGTGAGATTGTATCATGTGGGACACCCTTTAGACTGAAGAAATGATGGTAGCCTGTTAGAAAACAGAATGACTATGATCAGATATAATGTGGGCATACTACAATACTTCTCATTCAGTTCCTAAATAAGAGGACCCAAAACATTTTAGTAACAACTTGTCAGGAGCTGTTAGCCATATTTATTCCTTCAAATTAATGTGGGTGAAGTGGACCTTCAGAACAGTTGACTCTGTAAAGAAAAAGAAAAAAGAAAAAAGCTTGTATTCCGGTGTAGATACCAAGAATTGACCACCAACAATCCAGCAAAGCATGGCTCGGTGGTTGAGCATCGACCTGTGAGTCAGGAGGCCATGGTTTGATTCCCGGTCGGGCATATGCCCAGGTTGCGGGCTCGATCCCTAGTGTAGGGTCGGTGGGAGGTGGCTGATTAGTGATTCTCTCTCATCATTGACGTTTCTTTCTCTCTCTCCCTCTTCCTTTCTCTCTGAAATCAATAAAAAAATATTTTTAAAAAAAAGAATCCAGCAAAAATGGCCTTGCATGTTTTCCAGGAGAAAATGGTAGAACAGATCTAGGGTTCTAGTACGTTAGTGGTGCTGGGAGGTAGTAGCAAACAGTGCTTGTCACCAGAAGAAGGTGCTGTTTC
This sequence comes from Corynorhinus townsendii, assembly GCA_026230045.1. Classification (NCBI taxonomy): domain Eukaryota; kingdom Metazoa; phylum Chordata; class Mammalia; order Chiroptera; family Vespertilionidae; genus Corynorhinus; species Corynorhinus townsendii. The sequence continues at coordinate 15,914,927 of JAPDVU010000014.1, forward strand.
AGCGTCTGAAGGCGGTGAGTGCCTGGTCATGTAGCAGCTATTAAGCATTACACAGGATTATTTCAAGTAAATCTGCTTTCCAGAATGGCAGAGCTTCCGTATTTGATAGTTTGGGATGCAAATTAAAAATGAAAAGCTGAGAGGCTAATTCTTGAAGAATGCTAAAGGTGGTAATAGTGAGGTTAAGAGTACGGCCTTGGGAGGCAGACAGGCCACCTTGGTTTGAATTCTGACTCCCAGCTTTCCTATGCCTTCCTTTTCTCATCTCTGAAATAGGGTAATAAGAGTACTTCATAAGGTTAAGGAAATTAGATGAGTTAATATTTATAATTACTGCATGGCTTGTGGTAAGTACTATATAAGAGTTTGTAAATAAAACTGGTCTAGTAGCTAAATGGAGCATTTAATTCTGAAGATGTCTGTCCTCGAACCTGAATAAACGTTAAATTACTTTCGTTTATACTTTATTTTCATCTTTCTCAATTCATGGTATTTTTGACATGGGTGTAATTTGTTCAGACAATGAGTTTACAGAATGATATTTAAGGAAAGAACATAAGCACATACACTTTTCATTGTATACTTTTAAAAATCTCTCTGATGGGTTGTCCTGTATGTGGTAAAAATAATCACTTTTCTCCCACTATTTCTCTAATCTAGAGCATAGACTTCAGAGTAGGGATGGAAATAGTTTAATGGCAGTCAATTCCTGACTCTTGGTGTTAGCACGCTGGGAGGCTGTATAATAAATGATGTGTACACTTAACAGGAGGGAAGATGACATAAATGTAGGGTGCTTAGAACGCGCCTACATTTAGCAAAAGGGTTGAATTGCAGAAAATTTGATGTCACTTAGGTGTTTCCTGTTTGCCTTATCATAAGAATCTCCTGAAGGCCCTGGCTGGTATGGCTTATTTGGTCTGATGTTGTCCTGTGCTCCGGAAGGTTGCTGGTTCCATTCCCAGTCGGGGCACATGCCTGGGTTTCATGCTCAATCCCCAATAGAGGGGTGTGTAGGAGGCAGCCAATCTATGTTTGCTCTCACAGTAATGTTTCTCTTTCTCTCTCCCTCTCCCTTCTTCTCTCTAAAAATAAGTAAAAAGAATCCCCCCAAAGATTATGGAGATTCTGGTTCAGTAATTTGGGATTGGAGTCTGGGAGCACACACAGTCTTTAAAATTAACAGACTTTTTTTTATTGCTTTTAGAGAGAGATAGAAACATCGATGAGAGAGAAACATCAAACATCAATCAGCTGCCTCCTGCACACACCCCTTCCCCCACCAGGGATCGAGCCCAAAACCCGGGCATGTGCCCTGACCCGGAATCAGACCAGCGACCTCTTGGTGCATGGGTCAACGCTCAACCACTGAGCCACACCGGCTGGGAATAACAGACCATTTTTAAGACCATGTATGTACTTTTAACAAGCATCTCAGATGATTAGTATGTTAAGGCAAGATTATTTGACTTAAGTAATTCAGCTGTCTTCTCTGAGCCCCTCCTTTCTCACTAACAGAATCAAAGATTTGACAAGACAGTTTGCATCCTAACTCACTTCTGTGATTTTGTAATTCCTATTTTCCTAATGATTTATGATATCAAAGAAGAATTCCATTATGTGTGATCAATATGGGTGAGGAACTGAGCCTTGTACTTAACAGAAAAATTAAATCAGTGAACTTTTAAAAATGTTTTCATGTAAAATCTTTCTAATAAAACATTAAACGTAAAGTAATTACTAGTAATTCCATTCTCTCTAGTGACAATGAAAGATAGTAAAGCACCCGAAACTCTGGTAATAGATATTGTCTTCTTATTGCGTGTTTGTGTGTACACACATACTATTTAAAATATTGCTGTTTTAGAATTAATGGTCCTTAGATTTAGCAAGTTTACTAAAACTTGTAGCAATTAAACCTTCTCTATATTGTTCTCACTGTAACCCACGTTAATTCTTTTACTTTGGCTAGTTATCTCATCACCTGAACATAATTGGTCATTTGTCATATATTTTTTACTTGCTAATGCCTTTCCCATTTATCATGGCATGTTTAGCTAGAGAGACATGTCTCACTGCCTGTGAGGACATAGTCGTCCAGCAACAAGGAATGTCTGGCAGCAAATGAGTACTGATTGCTTCGTTCTCAACCCAGTGATTTACTTTTATTTTTTATTTTTATTTTTTGTTAACCTTTATCCAAGGATATTTTTTCCCATTGACTTTTAGAGAGAGTGGAAGGGAGTGGGAGAGACAGAGAGAGAGAAACATCAATGTGAGAGAGATACATAGATTGGTTGCCTCCCACACTCACCCCACAACGGAGCCCTAAACCAGAATCAAACCTGGCACCCTTCAGTCCACAGGCAGACTCTCTATCCACTGAGTCAAACCAGCCAGGTGACCCAGTGATGTCTTTTTCTTTTTCTTTCTTTTTTCAGCTGTTAGGAAATGAATAATTGGGAGCTATTAGCACACTTATTTGTGGGTTGTTTTATTCCACATCTTCCCCAAGCCTATTTCATGGGAAAATAAAGGTATTTCTTAGGTCCCACAAAATGATGGCCAGTAATTGACCTGAGTTGACATTGGTCTTGGGGTTTTTCCAGGGTAGGGTTGGAGGAGCCTTCAAGAACAGAAGCAAGATGGCAGCATGAAATATAAAAGTCATAATTTCAAGGTTACTTTCTTTTAGATGAATTCTTTAAGTTTTGGTCGCTCATTAATTAATGCATTTCTGTTAAGCAGGGATTGCCTTTAGAACACCTTTAGGGTGTATAGCTTATTAAAACTATTTAATGTATGTGCTATTTTGAATGGTATGCTTTCCAGATCTAATTGTGGTCCATGGTGTTTAATATATTTTAGAAACTCGATGGCTTCTACAGGGAGCCAGTCCTCTGATACAGACAACATTTTTGGATTCCTCAGTGATGGCGCACCCCCAACCAAGAAGCCCAGGTAAAGGGGAAGGGAATCTGAGAAGCAAAGTCATTACTAGTAATGGTAGTCAACGAAAAATAATGAACTTGCTCTATATCCTGGTTTTCACTAATTAATATTAACCTTTACGTAAAATTACATTTCTTTTTTGGGTCTAATTTTTTTTTTTTTATCAAGGTCATAAATGTACATAGTTTTTATAAGTCATTATTTCATGATGCCTCGCTCCTTCCCCGTCAAAGACAGTCACTTTCAACTTCTTTTGTTTCTCTAATATTTACATCCATATTTTTCAATACTGTGTGTACTGCTATATTTTAGTGTTTTGGTTTTATCTCTTTCTTATTATGGAAGATGAGGATTAGGTTTGCTCTCATGGATCTTCTCCCACACTGCATACACACACACACCATACACATGCCCCACAACCTCCCAGTATATCAAATTCTGGGGGTTAAATTACTTTTTAATATGTACATTACATGACTGTATAAATGGTACTCATAGTTGAGTCTACTAATGTATTATGGTTACACTTCTTTTCTTGTCCATCTATCCCTCAAAGTTATTAAAGATTCTCTCTCTCTCGCTTTGGTTCACTTTGCTTTCTGTGTACCCATCAGTTTACCTTCAACTCCGTGACAGAAGAGTCAATCTCCTAGGCATACTTAGGCATACTGACACATCACTACTGCACCACTTATATTTGCTTCTGGATTCTTCCTCTGGACTTCCCGCTCTGACAGTTGCTCCCCATGCTGCCCCACTGCTGATTATGCCATTTTCCTCTCCCATCATCCTGGGAATTCCTCTTAAGCCTCTCCGTATTGGATCCTGTTTCCTGGATCACAAGTCTTTTTCTTCGGTGTACTCTTTAATCTTGCTGAAGAATGTCCTCATTCACTTCCTCAGTAAGGGTGCAGAGGAGAAGTTTCTGGAGACGTTGGAAAATGTCTTTTTATACACTTACATTTATTTGATGATTTGGCCGGGTGTAGAGTATTAGGTAGGAAATTGTTTTCCTTGAACTGAAAATCATTTTTCACCATTTGCTTCTAATATCTATTATCATCTTTTCCAGTAGACTAAACTTTTGAGGTTAGGACCTCCATTTTGTTCATAAATATATCACTAATGCTTACCGTAGTATCTGATAGTTCATAAATTTTTCATATTCATTGAAGGGCTGAATGCTGGAGTTGGGGATAGGGAAGGTGATTTTAGAGGTTGTTTTTCCAAAGCCAGGTTTCCCAAAGCTTAAAGTATTGTTCTTTTTTGCGTTATGCCCAAGTGCTGATCCTGTTTCTGTTTAGTTTATTATTTGGACAAAAGGTTGAGAAAGACAATTTCTTGGGGGAAAAACACGCCATCAGCAAAAATTAAATTACAAAATATATTTCAAGCAGATTTTATTATAGTCTCCAGAATGAAAGGGGGTGGAGAACAAAGGCAAAAACTTGTGCCCACCTTGTATCCTATAGAAACTTCAGGACAGAACTCTGTCTCTGCTTAACCTGGTGAGAAAGTGATGGTTTTCACTTTCTGTCATATCCATTGAATAGTTATTTGTTTGTTTTGATCCTTGAAGCTCCTCCTGTGCTCTCAGAATTCTGTTGGCCACTTTTTCTTTGTTTTTGGCTTGAGGATATCTAGAACAAACTGGTTCCCATGTTTGACCGTCTAGCTCCTGCTCAATTTTAGTCATGCTCAGTTTTATCTTCATAACATTCACAAAATTTGGGCCTAAATTTGTTATTGGCTGCCTTTCATCTCCTGGTTTTGTTGGTTTGTTTGTTTGTTTGTTTGTTTTAAATATATTTTTATTGATTTCAGAGTGGAAGGGAGAGGGATATAGAAACATCAATGATGAGAGAGAATAATTGATCGACTGCCTCCTGCACACCCCCTATGGGGGATCGAGCCCGCAACCTGGGCATGTGCCCTTGACCCAATCAAACCCAGGACCCTTGAGTCCGAAGTCCAACGCTCTGTCCACTGAGCCAAACCAGCTAGGGCTGTTAGTTTGTTTTAATGTATTTTTATTGATTTCAGAGAGGAAGGGAGAGAGAGAGAGAAACATCAATAATGAGAGAGAATCCTTGATTGGCTGCCTCCTGCATGCCTCCCAATGAGGATTGAGTCCAAAACCCAAGCATGTGCCCTGACTGGGAATAGAAACGGCAACCTCTCAGTTCCTGGATCAGTGCTCAACCACTGAGCCACACCCGGCCGGCATCTCCTGTTTTGTTTCTCAACAACAGCAGTTTAACTTGTATGGGGTTCTGTCCCCTCAGGAATCTAAATCAAACATGTCCTTTGAAATTGCATGTTGGTTTAAAATATAACTTAGAACTCAGCTGAGCTGTAATATAATCGGAACTTTTCCTACTATTAGTGGGTTTTCTTAGATTGAGAGGACTATGAAGGAGAATGATTTTAAGATTGCTTTTTAGAATTCCTGAAATAGGTCTATGACTTTGTTTTCCAGCAAGCACTGGCACAATATTCTGGTCTTTTGCATAAGCTTTTGGAGAGGTGTCAGAAACGGGCACTTGTCATCTTTGCAGCTGTCAAAGTTATAGCTGAAGACCATGGTTTTGGACCGTCTCTCCATGTGTCTTGTATCTCTTGGCTGTTCTCCATCCTCTCCTTTGTTGAACTTTTCTAGGAAACTGCTTCCAAGCTTAAAAAGTAAGAAGCCGCGGGAGCTTGTGCTGGTGATTGGAACGGGCATTAGTGCTGCAGTCGCACCTCAGGTTCCAGCTCTGAAATCCTGGAAGGGGTTAATCCAGGCTCTACTGGATGCTGCCAATGATTTTGATCTTCTAGAAGATGAGGAGAGCAAAAAATTTCAGAAATGTCTCCACGAAGACAAGAATCTTGTTCATGTTGCCCATGACCTTATTCAGAAACTCTCCCCTGTGAGTAACCGGCCATTTGAAATTTCCTCACCCCGTGTCCCCTCCTCTCCACCCCGACACGCATGCTGAATGTAGTCAGGATGTTCATTTCTAGCTTGTAGATTCACGTAGCAGTTGCCTCTCCTGCAGAATGTCTGTTTATGGACCTTATTCAGGATACTTATCTCTTGACCCCATTTCAGTGTGTGTGTTTGCTGTTGATGATGATGATGGTGATGATGCCTTTATGTGTACAAAAATGAGACAACTGTTCCATTGTTGCTGTATTTTGAATTTTCTTTTTCTGTACTCACTGCTATAAAAGCTGTGTTCACTGGCATCCATGCCTTTTAGGGAACCTCGGAAAGATTAGAGATCATTCTTATCTTTTTATGCATGGAGCGATACAAGTTTTTAAGAAATATATTTTTATTGATTTCAGAGAAGAAGGGAGAGGGGGAGAGAAGTAGAAACATCAGTGATGAGAGAGAATCACTGATCACTGCCTTCTGCACGCCCCACACTGGGAATAGAGCCCGCAATCCAGGCATGTGCCCGACCAGGAATTGAACCATGACCTCCTGGTTCATAGGTTGACACTCAGCCACTGAGCAACACTGCCAGGCTCTCTGCTTCTTTTTCTGATTCTTCCTCTGCACTTCTCAATCTCTGCCCCCTTCTCCGCCTTGTCTCTCTCCCGTGTAGGTCTCTGCCTGCCATCTTTTCTGTAAGTTCTCTGTGTGCTTTTCTGTGTCTGTTCCTGTCTCCCTGTCTCTCTCCCTCTCAGTTCCACATCTCCTCACCTCCCTCCACTTTCAGAAACTTAGAGCCTTTTTCACTTATTCTTTTCATTTCCTTGTCTTTAATTGTGATAAATTACTAATGTAGAACAATGTAAAGAATTAACAGGATTTAAAGAGCTCATGGGCCCTAGCGGGTTTGGCTCAGTGGATAGATAGAGTGTCAGCCTGGGGACTGAAGGGTCCCCGGTTCGATTCCAGTCAAGGGAACATGCCCAGGTTATAGGCTTGATCCCCTGTAAGGGATGTGCAAGAGGCCGCCAATCAATGATTCTCTCTCATCATTGATGTTTCTATCTCTCCCTCTCCTTCCTCTCTGAAATCAATATAGATAGATAGATAGATAGATAGATAGATAGATAGATAGATAGATAAAGTAAATAAATAAAATAAATGAAGAGCTCATGGAACCTTCACCTTATACTGTATACAAAAATTATCTTAAAATGGGTTAAATACAAATATAAGAGAGAAAACTCAGAAGAAAACAGGTTTAAAGCTTCGTGAGTTGGATGGATCTGGCAGATAATTTTATGTGTGTGTGTGTGTTTTTAATACGTTTTTATTCATTTTAGAGAGAGGAAAGGAGAGCGGGAGTAAGAGATAGAAACATCAATGAGAGAGAATCATCAATCAGCTGCTTCCTGCACACTTCTTACTGGGGATCAAGCCCTGCCCGGGAATCGGACTGGGGACCTCTTAGTGCATGGCTCGATGCTCAACTGCTACGCCACACCAGCCAGGCTGTGTTTGGTTACTTTTGATCACTGAGCTTGTCAACCCTGCCATGTAGCCCCGCTGAGCTTGTCAGGTTTATTGCACAGCCCCATTTCCCTTCTCATTACCCACCATTGCCTTTGCATCATCAGTGCAAATACAAACAGTTTAGACAAAATATCACCTTAATATTACTATGAAAGTATTTTTGACATTGCATACTCCTTTAGAATCTCAGGAATTCAAGAGGTCTGAGGGCTTTGTTTTGAGAAACATTCCAACAGGATATGTAAGAAAAAAATCCAGGCAGCCAAAAGCTTATGAGAAAGAGGGAGCACTGGGGAATTTTGAACACTAGCTGAGTATCTGGTATTAAGTGTCGATGAAAGAACATCCAGCCTAAGAATAAGTCTTACAAGAGTTTATTTGAGCCAAAGTGATGACAGTTACCGGGAAACATAATCTCAACGGATTGAGAAAATGCTCTGGAGAATAATAGTTTTATGTAGCTTATTTTATATGTTAGAATCAAAGGTGGACACGGGAGGGTGGGTTATGTAAAATCCATTGATGGTAGATTAGGGAGGCAAGAGAAAGCAAAGAAGGGAAATCTCTGTGATTGGATAAAAAGACAAAATAGACACACTTCTTTTACTTTGATGGGTACAGGATAGTTAACATGTACAGCACATAGAGATGGTATGGGGCAACAAGATAACAATGAGGGGTTCTGTGGTCTCATACCCTGCTGGGCGGTTGTACCCTAGAGGGCTTAAAGTGGGGGAGGGGGTCCTTTGACCTTCCAAAAAGACAATAGACAGGCTCACTGAAGGTAGTAAAGATTGACTTTTGTCAAGGAAGCTACAGGAATGACTACCCGCCATAACTCACTTTCAATTAGGAATCTTTATGTTCAGACCACCCTCTGTGGTTACTTTCAACCTCTGAGTTTGTAATGCCCATCATGAGCCTCTCTGAGCTCAGATTTAGTGTGTGGCCCTTTTTGTCCACATAAGGAATTAATAGAATTGCCTTTTTTTAGGTATGACAGTGGTGTTGCAGTTGTCTTATGTTTTACTAGAGGCCCAGTGCACAAATTCATGCACCGGTGGGGTCCCTTGGGGTGGCCTGCGGAGATTGGGCTCCAGCTCGTGCCCCCAGCCTCGCAGCCGTAGCTCGCGCCCCCAGCCTTGTAGCCCCGCAGCCCCGGCTGGCACCCTGCCTTGGCCTGGTGCTGCCCCCTCACCTGCTCCACTGTCCTGCCTGCGAGGCAATCGATGGGGGCTGGGCTCTCACCACCACTGCTGGTTGCCATGTGCAGGGTGATTGGGCCTCCACTCACACCTGCCTTGGCCTGGCACTGCCCGCTCACCTCCTCCACCATCCCGCCACGGTCCCGCTCTTGTCGGGGCCGGCAGTGCCGCCTGCTGCCAGTGCTGCCCTCTGCCAGTGCTGCATCGCCGACGCCCGCCATGGTCCGTGCCACCCCCTGGTGGTCAGCGCATGTCATAGCGAGTGGTCAAACTCCTGGTCTCCCTGTCAAACGACTACCCGAGGGGACAATTTACATATTAGGCTTTTATTACATAGGAGGATATGCAAAGGGCAGTCCTTGTATTTTAGGGAACCTACTGAAGGATTGAATGAAATGATATGATGTCTAGGAATCACTTCAAAAAAAATTCAGTGAAGTGGAGAAGCAATGTGGTAGATGGGGAGTTTAGGTTAAATAAGGTCAGCTTTGTGTGATCATTGTTCAAACTGGATGATGGGTTTTTTTAATGCTCTTCTTTTTGCTATTTTATATGTTTGAAAATGTCCATATTAAAGAAGAATCTTGCCTGGCCGGTGTGGCTCTGGTTGAGTGTTGACCTATGAACCAGGAGGTCACAGTTGGATTCCTGGTCAGGGCACATGCCTGGGTTGTGGGCTTGATCCCCAGTAGGAGGTGTGCAGGAGGCAGCTGATCAATGATTCTCTCTCATTATCAATGTTTCTATGTCTCTCTCCCTCTCCCTTCCTCTCTGAAATCAATAAAATATATTTAAGAAAAGGAAAAAGACAGAGAAACACTGAGAAGCAGAGAGATGGAGAAAGACAGAGACATGTAATCAGCCTATTTACGATTCTCTCGCCATGGATGTTTCTATCTTCCCCTCTTCCTTCCTCTCTTTGAAATAAAGAAAAACAGATTTTAAAAAAGGAATCTTAGCAAATAACAGTAACTTGACAGGGTTAACAGGTCCCCATCTACTGAGCCAGTTTCTTACAGCAGGGAAGTGACATTGTCTTCAGTGCAGAGAGCATTCAGAATCAGAACCCAAGTAAAGGCATTTAAATGCACGGAGACCCTGGACAAATCACTTAACGTCTGATCTCTGCACTTATAAAACTGGGATAATGCTCCTTAGCTCAGGGGGTTCTCTGAAGAGTAAGTGAGAGAAAATAAAGTGTCTGGCACATAGTAAAGGCACTGCACATGCGAGGCACCTCAGGGAAAGAGTCAGGACTGTATCTGTGTTCGCTCTCTCCGGGATCAGAACGATGAGAGGCGCAGACAGGGTAGAAGGAAATGAAGTAGCATTGGGATCAGTTCACAGTTTGAAATGAATGAAAAAATGTCCGTGGGAGTTGGGCATTTCCTTCTGACCCTGGAACTTCCTTTTGTTTGCATTCCTTTGTCCTGATTCAGAGGCACTGGTGGGAAATTTAGGTCCAGAGTCACCTGCTTCATATTTAAGTCTGAAGAAATCAGTGCAGCAACGAGAGCCCCTTTCCTTCCTCTCTGTGTTGATCCACAAAAATGTACTAAATGAAAGAAATAGGGCTGACCCTGCTGGCGTGGCTTAGTGGTTGAGCATCTACCTATGAACCAGATGTCATGGTGTGATTCCCGGTCAGGGCACATGCCCAGGTTGCGGGCTTGATCCCTAGTAAGGGGTGTACAAGAAGCAGCTGATCAATGGCTTTCTCTCATCATTGATGATTCTATCTTTTTCCCTCTCCCTTCCTCTCTGAAATATATTTTTTTTAAAAGAAATAGGGCTAAAAGATACCTAGCTAAAATAAGTGACTCTTGACATTTATTTCCAGGCTTTAATATTTTTATATTTCTTTTCCTAGAAGCAAGAAAATACATTCCACACCCCTGATTAGCTGATTGTATACCCAGGCATTTTTATCTGTGTGCGTAATGATTAAACTGGTATTTGAAGGTAGTGTTATATAACTGTGTGCGTGAATCAGTACAAAATGAAGTTATAAAACACAGGGAAGTTCTTAAAATAACCATATTCTTTGCTTAATTTTAAACTTAATTTTGCTTTTCTGAAGAGTTTCTGTTAACACACATTGCAGAAGTAAATGAAAGGGATGTAAAAAGGGTTATGTACATCCCAGCATCTCAGTCCCACACGTGCCTTTGTCTGCCTCTTCTCTGAGACCACCATGAGTGACCACTCTTCCTAGCTTTTTTTTTTTTTTTTTTGATATATTTTTATTTATTTTAGAGAGGAAGGGAGAGGGAGAGAGAGATAGAAACATCATGTTGAGAGAGAATCACTGATCAGCTGCCTCCTGCACATCCCACACTGGGGATCAAGCCCGCAACCTGGACACGTACCCTGACCAGGAATCGAACCATGACTTACTGGTTCATAGGTTGATGCTCAACCACTGAGCCCTGCCGGCTGGGCTCTTCCTAGCTTTGTGAGCATCCTCCCAATGTACCTTTTTGCACACAGGGCTGTATTCTCATCTCACTACCTTCACCCCCGTGTCAACAGGTGGCAGCATCTAAGACACATTGTTCCGCACCTCCTCTTTCTACCTAGCCGCGTAACCCGGAGGTCTCTTCAGGCCCATCTCCTGTATGTGTATACCAGGCTGGTTTCCAGTCCTCTGCTGTTTCAGACAACAGAACACTAACAACCTTGTGTATGTCATTTGTTTGCAATTTTATCTGTGGGACACATTCCCAGAAATGGAAGTTTAAGATCGTAGGATAAATAATTGTATTTTGATAGATGTCAAAGGGGCATTTTTCATAACAGACCTAGAAAAGTGCCTGGTGTTCGTTAGTGGTCGACTCTTGTATGCAGTGAAATTCAGTAACTGAGGTTATAAATTCTTCACCGTGTTTCTGAGCAGATTGTTCATTCTTTTTAAGTGTTACAGTCCCCTGTGGGCTGCCTGTGGGCTGCTACAATATGTGATGGAATTATTTATGCCCTTATGCAATGAGAATGGACAAAAAGTTACATTCTTAGCCACACGAATATGGGCCATCCCACCTATTTAGCGCCAGAAAAGAACCTTGGAGCCCCCACTCTCCCCACAACAGGGTGCAGCGAGCAGCCTGTCTAGTCATAGAGCTAGCCTGGACTAGGGACTGACTGACAAAAGCAGACAAACCTGAGTGGGTCACTACCGGGGAGGGGGACGATTCCACCTCTGCTCGAATTTTTCTACTGTGCAAATACTTACCGTTTATTTGGTAGGCATACATAACTGATAATCTTATAAAATACTTTGAAAAACTAGGGCAAGAACTTGGCAAATTAAGTGTGTTCCGTGAATCTGCGTCCCTGGTTCCATGGGAACAGATCTTTATCTGAGCGTTGAGCTCTTAGAAAGATGTACAGAGGAAACCAGCAAGGTGGGGGCCTCTTTGAGGGAAAACAGCAGTTGTTAACTGTGACCCAGCAGCTAAGTGCAGTTCCGTGGAGTTTGAATGGGAAATATTGGGGCCTGTAAAAACGGATTCTTGCTCTGGCATTATCTAAAGGAATGGGATAGGGACCAGAAATATGTACAGCATATTATGCTTACTTTCCCTTTCAAATTCCTTTTGCGGCGGGGCCCACTTCCCACTTGAGGTTAGTATTGTATTTCCTTTTTAGTTCTCTGAGATATTTGCATAATTAAAATAAATCTGGGAAAACAGTTATGTAAATAAACAGTATGTTAAAAGATAGGGAGTCTGTTTAGAACTAATGTTTAGTCTTTTTAACAGTTGCAAATTGATAGCCTTTATTAAATACTAAGTATTCTTCCTAATAAACATGTAAACAAGTTGCTGAACTACGCAAGAGAAAAAAACAGGCAGGGAGAAGGCAAGCAGTTTTCCCACAGCATCCATAGCATCAGCATCCAAATCCGATGTCTTTCATCAGTTATTCCCTCATTAAAGAAAGTGTACGAAAGCACTCATTGTCTCCTTGCCTAAGGCCACCTTGGAGGGTAGTTGGCACCGTGCTTTGCCCCCAGCATTCTTTTATCCTGAGTGTTACAGTCCCCTGTGGGCTGCTACAATATGATCCGTTTTTACAGGCCCCAATATTTCCCATTCAAACTCCACGGAACTGCACTTAGCTGCTGGGTCACAGTTAACAACTGCTGTTTTCCCTCCAAGAGGCCCCCACCTTGCTGGTTTCCTCTGTACATCTTTCTAAGAGCTCAACGCTCAGATAAAGATCTGTTCCCATGGAACCAGGGACGCAGATTCAGTGACTTCCATCTCCTGGCCATGCCCATGTTCTCCATTCTGTCAGCGTGCCATTTACAGAGCTGTGGTGTTTGCATGTGATGTGATAGTGCTGATCCTTTGCTACCCGCCAGGCATCATGCTAAGCCAGTGGTTCCCAGTGTGAGATACACGCCCTACCGGGAGGTAATTTGATTTTTAAGGAGGGAAATTTGAGAATGAGTTATTTACAGTGAATTTTTTTGCACTTCTAATAGTCCTAGGGGACTCATATACAGTATCCTATATAATAAAGCAGTAACATGCAAATTGACCATCATGCCATCACAAGATGGTGGTGCCCACGGGGAGGGGGGGGGCCGGCTGCTCTGTGCACCTGCCGCCGGAGTCCCCTCAGCCCCACCAGGGGTGGCAGGTGCACAGAGTGGCCTCAGCCCCGCCAGGGACCTCAGGTCCTCTTACACCCCCCACTAACTGACAGCTCACCCAGGCTCCTCCAATGAGCTACCCATCCCTCTCCCTCCCTCCCCCAAAGTTGAAGCCTGACTGTGGTGTCCAACAAATTGGAAGTTATAACTCCTGTCGTTGAGAATATCCTCCATTCTTCAGCCGGGGCCGGCTGCTCCGCGTGCCTGCCACCAGAGTCCCCACAGTCCCGCGGGGGTCCTCTGGTCCTCCTGCACTCCTCACTGACTGAGGCTCAGGTTGGCTCAGGCACAGGCAAGCCTCGGATGGCGGCTGTCAAGTCGCCCAGGGCCAGCCCGAGGCTCAGGCAACCAGGGCTGGCCGAGGCTTGCGCTGCCGGCAGTGGCAGCAGCAGAGGTGTGATGGGGGCGTCGTCTTCCCCTGATCTCCTGGGTAGCCTCCCGCCCCAGAGGGCTCCCGGATTGTGAGAGGGGGCAGGCCGGGCTGAGGGACTCCCCCTCCAGTACATGAATTTTCATGCACCAGGCTTCTAGTATAAATATACTGTGACATATTTATGCATTTCAGTTCTCTATTATATGTTTTGAAACTTCATTTGCTGTTTTTTCATATCCCTTCATATTGTTATTTAACAATTTCTTAGTGATGTCTTCCTCAGTACTTCAACTGTCCTTTCATTCTTTTATTTTTCTCTTTCATGGATGCCATGTTCTTTGGAAGCTTGTTTAGACCAAGTTAATGGCCTTTAAGGCTTCCTCCACGTGAATAGTAGTTCATTTTTTTAATAATAAAAACTCTATGTCATGGGGGGAGCATCAGGATTTTAGAGATGCTTAGGTGGGGCGTGGCCAGAAAAAGGTTGGGAACCACTGTGCTAAGCACTTGGTGTGCATCCTCTGTTTTCCTTATAACCCTGGGAGGTAAACAATTTGTTACCCTTATTTTAGGTACAAAGTATATTTCAAAAAATTGCTATTATTATTAGTATTATTAAGGCAGGTGACCCAAGAAAACACCTAGCATTAATTTTTTTCTCTTTCAAATCCCTCTCCAGCGTACTAGTAATGTTCGATCCACGTTTTTTAAGGACTGTTTATATGAAGTATTCGATGACTTGGAGTCAAAGATTGAAGACTCTGGAAAACAGCTTCTTCAGTCAGTTCTCCACCTGATGGAGAACGGGGCCCTGGTATTGACTACAAATTTCGACAACCTCCTGGAACTGTACGCAGCAGACCAGGGCAAGCAGCTTGAATCCCTTGACCTCACTGATGAAAAAAAGGTAAAAAGTAGAGCAGGAGCCTGCTTCCGGCTAGTGGAGAGAACCTGTTTTCGTTGGGCGGTTGGGTAGTGCCGGTCTTAGTGTAGAAAGGGAGCTGCTCCTTCCTGTGGGGATATTTTTGAGATAAAAAGCAATATACGTAAAATGCACAGACCTTAAAAGTGCTCAGTTCTGTGAGTTTTGACAATTTCACCCAATTTTAAAGCTAGAACATAGGAAGTCATTTGAACTGTAAGATCTCTTTAATATCTGATAATGTCAGGTGGTTGTAATATTTATTTAGAATTCTCTCTTTGCCCTGGCTGGTGTTGTTAAGTGGTTAGAGTGTTGGCCTGCATAGAAAGGGTCCTGGGTTCGATTCCCAGTAGAGGGCATGTACCTCAGTTGTGGATTCACTCCCCACTCCCTGTTGGGACATGTGTGGGAGGCAACCAGTCAATGTGTCTTTCTCACATTGATGTTTCTCTCTCCCTCTCTCCCTCTCTCTTTCTCTCTTTCCCTCGCTTCCCTCCCTCTCCCTCTTCCTTTCCCCTCTTGGCTCTCCCTTCCCTCCCTTCTATTCACTCTGAAAAACAATGGAAAAATTATTCTCAGGTGAGGATTCACAAAAAAAGAATGATCTCAGAATATATTGTGTGTGCCAACTCCATCTGGAAATGAATGAAAACTACTTTCGGACATTTGGCAGACCATCTTCCAGGCCAAGTGAATGCTGGGTTGAGGTCAATGTTCAGTAGAAACCTCAGCAGACGTTTTTATTATAGCCCATACTATACCTATGCTATCTACTTAATAGTGAATTCTAGGTGTTGATCTGTGTCAACTAACGAGATGAGGCTATTAGAATGGTCACCTGAGTTTGTAATTTGAAATCTAGCATCAATGGGACATCCTATAGCTGCACCAACATGTATTTAATTGGTGAAATTCAATGAAGCCATAAAAGGCAAAATGTTTGCATTGCCATAAAAAGATGTCAGAGACATAATAAGTGAGAAAAAAGAAAACAGGTTCCAAACCACCACCTGGTCTCATTTGTCCTGCTCTGTAGTTTTTGTAATTTTCCTCCTACACTTTGTTTTCCCAGGAGCCTGCCTCTGTGTCCAGCCTAGAACCAGCTAAGTAGTTTGAATAGCGAGAGATTCACCCACTGGCTTCATTGCCTCAGTACTGCCTCTGCCAGAGGAGCAGCTGTGATGCCATTCTGTAACTTTGCTGACCTCAAAGCCAGCTTTTAAAAGGAAATCATTCAGGACATGGTGCCATGAAGACTGATTTCCTCTGCTGGAGTGTTTCCACCTGCTACTCTTAGGTTTTCTCTGGCCAGTTCCTTATTCAAATCTCAAATAGCACCTCTGAGAGGTCTTCGCTGACCGTCCTATTTAAGAAGGGACACACCCCAGCCCTGGCCAAGTAGCTCATTTGATTAGAGAATCATCCCTAACACAAGAATCAACCAATGAATGCATAAATAAGTGGCACAACAAATCGATGTTTCTTCTCTCGCTCTCTCTTCCCCTCCCTCCCTCACTTCCTCGCTCTCTAAAAATCAATTTCACAATTAACAAAAGAAAGAAGCCTAGCCGTCTTGCCTGCTGGGATGTTGAAGCAAGTGTTCAGCCTGCCCGCCTGGTTGAGCTCTCTTTGTGTTGTGTAGGTCCTAGAGTGGGCTCAGGAGAAGCGGAAGCTGAGCGTGCTGCACATCCATGGTGTCTACACCAACCCTAGTGGCATTGTCCTTCACCCTGCTGGGTACCAGAACGTGCTCAGGAACACCGAAGTTATGGTGAGTGCTGCTCATCTCGCTGGGCTTGGGAAAGCCTTCCTGGAAACCTCTAACCATTGGTCTCCAAGGGCTAACATGTTCTTTTCATTCACTCAAAGTTGGAAGGTCCAGCATTCTTTCCCGTGCTCTTCAGCTTATGGGTGTGTGTGCCATCTTGAAAAATGTACTCTAGGTATCAAACTGCAGGGTTTCTCTTTGTTCTTTTTTTTTTTTTTCATTTGATGTTTTTATTTTTTATTTTTATTGATTTCAGAGAGGAAGGGAGAGAAAGGGAGAGAGAGAAATCAATGATGAGAGAGAATCATTTGTTAGCTGCCATCTACACGCCCACACTGGTTATCGAGCCCACAACCTGGCATGTGCCCCAACTGGGAATGGAACCATGACCTCCTGGTTCATAGGTCCACGTTCAACCACTGAACCACGCCAGCTGGGCTCCCTTTGTTCTTGATGGACAGCCAGCTGGTTGCCATCACCTTCACATATGAAGAATACATCATTATCTCTTTTTATTGTTCAGTTTATTACAGTATTAATAACCCTCTCTATGCAAATAATAACTGTGTACCTTTTTATTGACCAATCACTACTAGAACATACATCCTAAAGTAATTTTGGATGTAAATGATGATGGGCTTGTATTAATTACGACACTTATTCAGACTTATTGCTCAATGGAAAAACTTTTGGTAATAGAGGTTTTTTCTTTGTGAAAAATATCTTTGTTGATCTTTAAAGATCCAAGTTTTAGACTTGCTCGCACATGCATGTTCAAACCAAAAAGTCCACCTCGCCAATGATATGTGGGAGCAATTCACTGGCCCCCAATTCTGAAAACAGTGTATAACAGGACTGGGTCACTTAGAGTGATCGTATCTACATGATGCAGCAAAAGAAAGACCAAGAAAATGGGATGTTTTCTAAAGCATAAGAGCCTTTTCCCCCACATATTCTTTCCCTGGCATCTGTTGGAACTCCATTCATTGCTGACATTGCATGATCCTGTAAGCAAAAACATTTCTAATGTTTCTCTATTTACATACCTAGAGGCCCAGTGCACGAAATTTGTGCACGGGGGTGGGGGGGGGGGAGGGGGCCTCAGCCTGGATTGCGAGAGGGCGCAGACCAGGCTGAGAGACCCCACCAGTGCACGATTGGAGCTGGGGAGGGACCGCTGGAGGGCTCCAGGGCATGTCTGGCCCATCTTGCTCAGTCCTGATCTGCCGGACCTCAGCAGCAAGCTAACCTATTGGTCAAAGCGTCTGCCCCCTGGTGGTCAGTCTACGTCATAGCAAGTGGTTGAGCAGCCTTAGCATATCATTAGCATACTATGCTTTGATTGGTTGAATGGCCAATCTCATATAGGATGTGTATGTAAAGATACATAGATATATATTGATATAAGTATTGAGGAAATATGGTGATGAAATTATTTTTACTGCTGGTCCATGGTTCCCTTTGTAAGGCAAAAAAAGGCAAATACGTCCAAAAAATGGAAAGAGTAAGATACATTAAAGATATATTAAAGGTCTTATGGCTTCTGGGTACATAGATCTCAAAAATAAATTGCAAGGTCAGTAGACCAGTGGTAACCCTGAGAAACCCTGAATAGAGAACCTATGACAACAATATTAAACATAGGTCTAATATTGGTACAGATCAATATTAGACCAATAATCAAGTTATAGTGATAAGCCTGCCTGGTGTGGCTCAGTGGTTGAGTGTCAACCTATGAACCAAGAGGTCACTGGTTCGATTCTCAGTCAGGACACCAACAAGGTCAGCTTTAGGGGCTCATCTACCCTCTTAACCCTGGTTCAGTGGCAGCCACAGTCTGTTAAGAGCAGCAGTGATGATGAGCCTGCGGCTTTTGTGTCTCAGACACGCCTTGTGTGTGTCTTCACCGTGTCACTTTGTTTCTTTTCCTGCAAGAGAGAGATTCAGAAACTCTATGAAAACAAGTCATTTCTTTTCCTGGGTTGCGGCCAGACGGTGGATGACACCACTTTCCAAGCCCTTTTTCTGGAGGCCGTCAAGCATAAATCTGATTTAGAACATTTCATGCTGGTTCGGAAAGGAGATATAGACGAGTTCATGAAGCTTCGAGAAAATATGCTGGACAAAGGGATCAAGGTCATCTCCTATGGAAATGAATATGCTGATCTTCCAGAATATTTCAAGCGGCTGACCTGTGAGATCTCCACGCGGGGTAGGTCAGGTAAGATGCAGCTCTTCAGCCTTGTGTGTGTTGGTTATGGGTAAAGTCATTACCAAGATGAGGACTATCACCCTAACCAGATTAGGAAGGCGGGCTGTCTGGTCTTCATATTGGATGAAAATGGCATTTGGATAGGAGAAAAATGCACAAAGGCAAATCCATTGCAGAAGTGGGAAGAAGAAAGGAACTCAGCCTCATTAGTTATCAGTGAAGTGCAATTAGGATTTAGATTTCAAAATAGAAAAGAATGATAACTCAATTTTAGCTAAGCTCTGAGGAAAGAAATATATTCATGTTGGAATATGTTAAAAATTTTTAAACCTTTGACCCAGAAATTTCACCCAAAGAGATCATTGGACAATTGCATAAAGATATACGCGTGGGAATGTTACCAGTTTTGTATAAATGAAAAAATTGGAAGCAACTTAAAATGTTTCACTTAATAGGGAATTTTGTAAATACTCCAACATTTATTTGATAAAATACAATGAAGCTATGAAAGGAAAAATGTTTTTATTGTCCAAAAAGATGTCAGAGACATAATATTATGAGTGAAGGGGGAGAAAAATCAGTCCCATTCATACAAAATTATAGAGATTCTGTTTTTGTTTGTGTGTATGTATAGAGAAATATCTGCAATGATAGTTACTAAATTAACTGTGGTTATGTTTATGCTATTGGACTTAGGGTTTTTAAAAGATACTTTATTTCTGTGTTAGCATTTTTTACAGTGATTATGCATTATCTTTATAAAAACAAAAAGCACACCTTAAAATGGTCTTTGGAAAGTAGCATGGTATTAAAGTCAGAAATTGGGGTACCCCTCACTCACTTGACATTTTACCTCCAGTTCTAATGAGAAAGCCAAATGGGGATAAAAGGTTGTTTGTTAATGGCTCGAGGAAAGTTCCCAATAACCCTACAAGATACAAAACTTTATGGTGTCAATTAAATTGAAATTTGCTTTTTAAAACCTGACTTGGAATGAAGCCAAGTCCCAAGGTATGGCCACTGACTCACCACCCAGTTCCAAACAAACTTGGCTGTTGTACGTAGAATATGTTTTTTTTTTCTTATAAATCTTTATTGTTCAGATTATTACAGGTGTTCCACTTTTTTTTTCCCCCCATAGCTCCCCTCCACCTGATTCCCCACCCCACCCCATGCCCTTACCCCCCGCCACTGTCTTCATCCATAGGAGTAAGATTTTTGTCCAATCTCTTCCCGCACCCCTCACACTTACTTCCCCTGAGAATCGTCAGTCCACTCCCTTTCTATGTCCCTGATTCTATTATATTCACCAGTCCATTCTGTTCTTCAGATTTTTCATTCACTTGATTTTTAGATTCACTTGTTGGTAGGTATGTATTTGATGTCATTTTGTTGTTCATAATTTTTATCTTTACTTTTTTCTTCTTCTTCCTCTTCTTAAAGAATACCCTTCAGCATTTCATGTAATCCTGGTTTGGTGGCGATGAACTCCTTTAGCTTTTTCTTGTCTGTGAAGCTCTTTATCTGACCTTCAACTCTGAATGATAGCTTTGCTGGGTAGAGTAATCTTGGTTGTAGGTTCTTGCTGTTCATCACTTTGAATATTTCTTGCCACTCCCTTCTGGCCTGCATAGTTTCTGTTGAGAAATCAGCTGACAGTCGTATGGGTACTCCCTTGTAGGTAATTAACTGTTTTTCTCTTGCTGCTTTTAATATTCTCTCTTTGTCTTTTGCCCTTGGCATTTTAATTATGATGTGTCTTGGTGTGGTCCTCTTTGGATTCCTCTTGTATGGAGTTCTGTGTGCTTCCTGAACTTGTAAGTCTATTTCTTTCACCAGGTAGGGAAAGTTTTCTGTCATTATTTCTTCTAATAGGTTTTCAATATTTTGCTCTCTCCCTTCTTCTGGCACCCCAAAAATTCGGATGTTGGTTCGCTTGAAGTTGTCCCAGAGGCTCCTTACACTATCTTCATATTTTTGGATTCTTTTTTCTTTTTGTTTTTCTGGTTGGATGTTTTTTGTTTCCACATATTTCAGATCTTTGGTTTGATTCTTGGGGTACGTTGATCTACAGTTGAGTTTCTGTATATTTTTTATTTCAGACAGTGTATGCTTCATTTCTGACTGATCCTTTTCCATTTTTTTGGCATTCTCATTAAGGTCCTTGAAGGTCTTACTAAGCTCCTCAGAAGTGTCATCAAGTTTCTCAGCGGTTTTTAGAAGATTCTTGAGTAACCTTATACATGTGGTTCTGAACTCTATGTCATCCAGTAGTTTGCTTTCCTCCGTTTCTTTCATTCGTGACATGTTTCTTTGTTTCTGCATTTTGGCTGCTTCCCTGTGTTGATGGAGTGGCTTTGTGTGGTAGGTGACCTATAGGGGGCAGTAGCTCAGCCTCCCCAATCACCTGATGTGGATGCTGTTGGTACACTCCTTTGTGGGCTGAGTGCAAAGTCTTGATGTAGTTAAGCCTGAATTGCTGTTGGTACGCTGGGAGGAATTGACCTCCAGGCCAATTAGCTGTGAGCACTCCCTGTGTCTATAATGGAAGAACTGCTGTGCTGAAGACACGCAGGACTTGTTTCAGTGGGGCTTCGGTGCTCACTGAGTTTGCTTCTTGAATGTGTCACTTATGGATGTGAGGAGTTGAAATCTGGTGTCTCACACTGACCACTAGGTACACTGGCTTCTGGATCTCCAATGGGGTGCAGGTCAGCTACTGTCTGAGGCCACTCAGCAGGAGCTACAGTGAGAGC
The DNA here is from genome assembly GCA_026230045.1 of Corynorhinus townsendii. NCBI lineage: Eukaryota > Metazoa > Chordata > Mammalia > Chiroptera > Vespertilionidae > Corynorhinus > Corynorhinus townsendii. The sequence continues at coordinate 15,936,231 of JAPDVU010000014.1, forward strand.
TGCAGTTTTCTCCTCTTTGCTTGGGGTTTGGAGGTTTTGGAACTGTCTGACCCGGGCTGCAAGTTTGCTACGTTAAGCTGCGATAGGGCGGGCTTTTCTTATGCTAACTTGGTTGCTTGGAGCTTGGGTGGGTTTGTAGGTTGTGCAGGGCGGGGCCTCAGGGTGTCACTAGGTTAGGGCGTGGCAAACAGCAATGGCTGCTAGTTAGCTGGCTCTGTGTCCCCAAAGGCATCCGCGAGTCCCGTGCCCCAGTGCAGTAAACAATTATTCCTGCGCGCAGCTCTGCAAGCTAGCCACCCTCGCTGGCAGACAGTCCAGCTTCTCCCCGTAGGAGTTTGGGTCCCCCGCGTCTCCCCAGAGACTGGATTTCAGAGTAATCGGGGGCTTGTCTCCGTTCGGGTTGAAAAAAGCAACGCACCCAGTCGCCCGCAGCCAGCCAGATCACGCGCCTCCGTACCTCAGCTTTTCAGCGCTCGTGCACGTCTCAAAGCTCTTTTCTCTTTCCTTCTAGTTGTAGAACTTCCACTCAGCCAGCTTTCCCGTGGTTCTGGGTGATAGACGTTTTGTCTTTTAGTTGCAGTTTAAATTGTGGGAGGCAGCAGTTTAGGTGTTTACCTACGCCGCCATCTTGGATTCTCTCCCGTAGAATATGTTCTTGAAAAGTTTATGTTAATGTGGATTTTGATTGTCAATCTCAGTGCTTCTGAGGGGGCTATTAAAGTACAGGTAATTTAATGTAGAGAGAACTTTTCCTAAATCAAATAATCATTCCCAGCATTTTCTCCCGAATCAGATTGCTTTGAGTGGAATTCTTTGTAATGAGAAATCCCACCAGCTCTTATCACCATAACTGAGCACAGGAAACCCTGTCTGCCCTTCAGTAGACAGACCTTTCGGATTCTCGCGTGTGAAAACAGCTTGCTGTTCTTTCTTGGGGATGTGTTTTCTGCTGTCCTGCTGTGTTTGATCCTTTTGCTGTTCACCCACACTGAGGCCTTTCAGTCACTTTTACTGCTGGACACATTCTGTTTTCATTAGACAAGAGATACATACCCAAACTCTACATATATATTGTGGTCTATATTCTGAGAGCTTCTACCCAGGGAAGACGCTAAAATTGAAAATAACAAAATCCCCCCTGGACAGCTGTTCCTATTACACTAATTTTTTTTTTAAATAAAAATCTCTGAAGTGACACAAAAGCTTTTATTAACTGCTTAGGAGTCCTGTTAGCATAGGTAGTTACCCAGTTATTAATAAGGAGGATACAAAGGGAATCAGACATTGTGAAGCATGGTCAGCTGGGGAGCATGCGCCTGTTTGTTTCATCAGAAAGCTAGTTTCACCCAATCCAGGGGATCACAGCATTGCCTGGCCAAGGATCAACAACGCTCCTTCCCCCTTCTGGTACTGGTAGGGATTTTGGCGTGTGAGGAGAGCAAGTGGAGATAAGTACATAGGCAATAGAAGTCAGAATGGTTCAGGGGGAAGTGCTTGGCCATAGAGGCCTGTCAATCTAGCCTGGGAAAGTGGTCAGTGGCCAGGGAGTGGACCCATCCGAAGCCTGCGGAAACTTGGGAAATTGGTCGGTTATTTTGAAAAAGCACCTGATCCTTCCCAAGCCCCAGATGATATAATCCCAGGGGAACAGAGTTCTCTCTCGCGCCCACTAACGGGAGCTCGCCCAGTTTGTTTAAGCATTTTCTCTCTATAGTAACCATGTGGCCTTAGCTCCAAATACAGGCACCGCGGGAGGGGGGAGGGGCTGGATACTGCTGCACAGCAGCAAGTGCAGCCCTGAACACAAGCTAAGCTGGTGGTGGTGGGAAAGGCTGGACTAGCTTTACTGTGGCACAAAATCTCTGGACGTTGGCCCTATTTGTGCCCTGATTTTCTGTGGAGGGACAGAGATGGGCAGTTGGGAGCCCAAGCCTCTTCTATTTTCACCCAGATAAATCTTCCCACCAGACCTCATCCTCTCTTGGGGGTCCCCGAAGATGCTTTTCTCACAACACTGCAAGCACCACACTTCCACCAGCGACACTACTAGAGTCACTTTCCCCACAGTTAGCACTAGTTATGTACTTGGAATTTTTAAAAATCAAGTCTTTCCTATAAGGCAAGGGGGCTTTATTGGAATGGTCAGCTAAGTTAGTTTGTGATTTGAAATCTGGCAGAGCAGTTTTGGGTTAAAAACATTTCATTTTGAGACAAGTGAAACTTACCTGTCATCCTTGGTTATGTTTTGAGTTTCCGTAGATGTGTACTGATGTTGGTTTGTGTAACACTGAGCATTTGCTATGTACCTGGCATTGTGCTGTGTACTCAGTTTTGCATAGTGAAAATTTTTACTTGGGGTTCAAAACAGTGGAAGATCTCATACCTTATTTCAGGGAAATAAAGTAATAAGGAAAAGAAAAATAATTCTTTCATAATTCATTACCATTGCACAAGCAGTTATTTGGGTATATTTCCAATTAACAATTTTTCATAGGTGTAAAAAAAAATATACACACAGTCTTGGTACTTTTTCTTTTTATTCAGTGGTATCACATAAATTCCTTTGAGGCTACAGGTTTTGTTACTGGTTCAAGGTTTGTGTGCCTGATGCTTCAAAGGCCAATAATCAAAAATGTCAGAGTTTGGAGTAAGCAAAGGTTTATTGATCAAGAAGGTGCCAGCTTGGGACTCTTTCCCCCTCCCCATGTAGGAGTCTGTGCTGTGAGATTCTTTCCCCGTCCCCACGTGGGAGTCTGCACTTGTTCTTCCATAAAATTTCCACCTTTGCTATTAAAAAGAAAAGAAAAAAATAAATGGTGCCAGCTTGAGAAGATGGGGGATTAGGGTTAGAGGTAATCATAGCTTCCGCAAATCCATTTTAAGAGAGCCCAGAATTCAGGCATCTTTTATGTCAATGGAAGGGAGGAGGGGCAAGGCAAGAGGTAGCTGAGGAGCCTAGACAGCTAGTTGAACAGGGATCCAAGGAAGAGCATGAAATCTCTAGCTCTTTGTTCCTAGTTGGTCCATGGAACACCGCCCACCCCACCACCACCGCCACCCCATTCCTGCCATCTGAGTCCACACTTGAGGCTCCTGTAAAAATTTGATAAGCAGTCATTGTTTTGTAGATATTTCCCCATTTCTTTACGGAAAGATGTCTTCTGACAAGGGGCTGTTCTTGCCAAAGCTCAAGCCTCAAGCAGAATTCCTCTAGCTAGTTAGCGTATCCATAGCAGGATCTATAAGCTTGAAGGCCATGGGAAAAATGCTAGCTACAATTAAAATAGTCAGGGATTGCCCTAACCGGTTTGGCTCAGTGGATAGACATTGGCCTGTGGACTAAAGGGTCCGGGTTTGATTCCGGTCAAGGGCATGTACCTTGTTTGCGGGCACACACACCCCCAGTGGGGCGTGTGCCAGGGGCAGCTGATTGATGTTTCTCTCTCATGGATGCTTCTAACTCTCTCTCCCTCTCCCTTCCTCTCTGTAAAAAATCAATAAAATATATTTAAAAAAATAAAATAGGGATTGTAACATTTTCATAACCACTATTTTAATATTTTTTAAAATTTCTTTATTGATTAAGGTGTTACGTATGTGTCCTTCTTCCCCCATTACCCCTCCATCCCCCCCACTCATGCCCTCACCCCCCCTGTGTCCATTGGTTAGGCCCATATGCATGCATACAAGTCCTTTGGTTGATCTCTTCCCCTTACCCCACCCTCCCCTGCCTTCCCTCCGAGGTTTGATGGTCTGATCGATGTCTCTCTGTCTCTGGAACTGTTTTTGTTCATCAGTTTATGTTGTTCATTATATATTTTAATATGTTTTAAAAATTTATTTTAGAAACATCAATTTGTTGTCCCACTTATTTATGCATTCATTGTCATAACCACTATTTTGTTTAAAATAGGTTTTTGTTGATTTGAGAAAGGGAGAGGGAAACATTGATGATAAACATCAATTCCTGCCTCCTGCTCGCTCCCCATTGGGGATCGAACTGCACTTCGGTGCACACGTATGTGCACAGGGTGATTCCCACCCAACAGAGCCACACTGGCCAGGGCCATAACCACTATCTTTAATGACTGTGTTATAACCCAGTATGGCTGTCAGTTTCCCTAATTATTTTCCTATTAGGCAGCTTCTAATTTTTTTCTTTTATTGTAAGAACTATTGCAATGAATGTTATTTTCATCCACACAGATAAGTTCTCAGGGTAATTACTAGGTCAAAAGGCATGAACATTTTAGATTGATAAATGTTGCTCAAGTGTTTCTAAGAGGAAAGTAGCATGTATGTTTTAGTGCTCTTATTTTTACTCTAATTGCCCATATTCTTTTCTTCCATGTGTTCACTTCTATACTTTTTCCAGCACCATTTTCTATCCCAGTGCTGGCCAATAGAATCTTCTGCAATGTTAGAAATATTCTATACTTGTTGCTGTCCAGTACCATAACCACAAGTCACATGTAGCTGTTGAATATTTGAAATGTGGTTAGTGTGACAGAGGAACAGAATTCTTAATGTGAAATTCAGCCACCTGTGGCTAATGGCATATTAGACAGCACAGATCTAACCCAGTTTATACTGTGGGAGTATCTGCTACTTAGCACTCTTCTACTTGGTTGAATTTGCTCATTTGCATGCTGCTCCCCACCCCTGGTCAGACTTTTCCCCCTGAACTTGGCCTTCTACACTAGTTAGGGACAGTAGATACACTCTGTCCTTGTAAACGTTTTGTTTACAAGCAGTGTCAGTGCACACACTCAGGGGCCTTACTGTTCCTGTTATTTAATACCATCATTTGAAGACTAACCTAGTTTATTCTCCCCACCTCCTTGTCCCCTGCTGTATGTGTTCATTACTAAGTAATGCCATCCTTTAGAACACATGCTTTCATCTCCTTCTGGATGGTTGGTCTTTAACAGCTGACATTGATGTTCACTCTGTTTAGCAGGTGTGATGAGAGAAGGTCACCTAAATGGCTCATCTGCAGTGCACAGTGAAATAAGAGGTATACTATTTCCTGTTCTACTGTCTGCCTATTTGTCAACAGAAAATGTTCCTCAGACCTTGGGGAGTAATGACTTATCTCTGCTACCTGGGAAAGATTCCTTTTCTTTTTAAAAATATTTTATTTTTTAAATTCTTTATTGTTTAAAGTATTACATAAGATTATTTTTCTACCAAGTCTGTTATAAGATGCCTGTCTCTTATGTCTTGTCTTCTGCAATAGGTTAAGCTGGACTTAAGTACCTGCAGCTTTAGATGTGTAAACCTGTTTTATGAACCTCCCATTTATTCTCTCCCTTCTCTCCACAGACCTCAGTACATGAGGGCTGCAGAAGTCACCGACATCAGACCAAGCTGTAAGGCCCTACCGTGGACAGTCTAATAGTAAACTTACAAGAATCCAGCACAACTCCGAAAAGAACCAAAACCCAGAAGTGGAAGGCTGGGGCTACGTAGAGTGGTGGCGAACTTCCCACCTTAACCCTTCGTGCCGACTGGTTCTGGGTCTTTTGTTGTTTTCCAGTTCTTGGTCGTATATGGCCTGTTCCAGTTTGAGAATACCCAAGTGACAATGGGACCCAGTGCAGCTCCCCACCCACCCAAGCTGGACGTGCCTGTGTCCACGCACAGATCGGGGTGGTGCCCACTGAGCAGGCTGCGCCCTGCATGGACTCGGGCTGTGGATGCCGTGGACTCGCTGTGGCCACTGCAGTTTTGTACTCTAGACTTGGTTTTTCACTTCAACTCAATGGCTTTTTCTAAGACAAGACTTGAAGCTCTAGTTTTCTAGATCTCTTACAGTGTACAGTATTTTACATACCTGAGCTGTATTAAAAGCTTGTTCATTTACCTCCCAGGGCCCTGCTTCTACTTTGTCACTTTTGGGAATTAACCTGCAAAGGTACCAACAAGCCTAATTTTTGTCACTCAATTTAGAGTTTAAAAACCTGCTCCTTTCCGGGGGAGGGGGATCTCATTCTCAGGAGAACCATTTTCCCAAGATTCCACAGAGCATCAATTCCCACTGCTTCCCTTATCATAAACACTAGTTAGCATGACGTGGGGTTGTAGTTTTGAATCCTATACAAAGTAATTCCGAGACTAAAAGGCGATTGATTTACTTATGAAATTTATTTTCTTATATATAAATTATGCATTTCTCTGGGCAGACAGCCTTCACCTTATTGCACTAAGCACGTCTGTAATACAAGCTACAGGACAAGTCTCAACAAGAGGTTTGTATTTAACGTAGCACTTGTCTACCAGGCACTGTAGAGAGGAGGCGGAGGAGCTAGGGTCCCTCGGGGTGAAGAACAGGGAGGGGCACCGTGATACCTCCTGACAGGCAGTTTTCTCCCAGGAAGGGGAACATGCAAAGCTTACACCTGGGTTCTGGGCATGGGGAAGAGCTGGAAGGCTGAGAAGCCCAATGCAATACTGCAGCTCGCCCACTCTTCTCACGGATGAGGCAAGAAGGGGGGGACTCACCTTTTGCTCATTGTAACAAATCCCTCTGGCCTGACACTTTAGGGAAACAACAGGATGGGATCATCAGAATTAGCAGCAATTAAAAACAGGCTATCCAATGCCACAGTGTGGTTGGTGGGTGTCACCAGGCCCAGGGACCTGAAAGCTATGTAGCCTAGGGAGAGGTGCCACTCAAGACCCAGAGCTGGTTCTGGAAGTCTCTTAAGCTAATGGAGCTGGGGCTTCAAACTGCTTATGATGCCCAGATGTCCCTATGACCACACTAATTGGCCAAGTTCTGGTGTTGGGTCTCCTGACCATTGGTCAAAGCTGTAATGAGACCAAGTCCATAGGCAGAGTGATGGGTAGAACCACAGTGGCGGTGGGCATGGGCAATGGGCAGTGACTGTAACATGATTAGGCCCTCCTTGTAGATGGAGGCTGGATTGAACAGGGAGTGGGGCTAGAGGAGCTGCCTCACACTGCCTCTGCACTACACTGAAGACAAGTTGCTCACACTCTAATGCACATTCTTGATCCAGGAACGGGGACTTTGGGGGAAGCGGTGATTTGGTTTTGGGCAAGAGCATGTTAAGCCTTCATGAGGGCAGCCACCACAGCCTTGGCGTTGAGACTGCGTAGGTCGCAGTAGGTCTGGCCAGTGCCCACAAACACGATGGGTTTGCTTGTGATGTAGGTCATAGAAATAGCAGCTCCCACCTGAAGAGGAAAAAGGGGTACCCGGTCAACTCAAGGACCCTTCTTTGTACCCCAAGTAACAGGAAGCTTCGCAGCTAATGCAGCCTCAGCTACCTTGTGAAAGATTGCCACCCCTGCCCTGCCAGTCCCACTGTGTCCTGTGTCATTCGTATTTACCTTGTCATCAATGGTATCAAATTTGGTAAGGACAATGCCATCAATGAGCCGAGGGGTTTGAGCCATAGAATGGTCAGCCAAGGCTCTGTTGAACTTGACCTGGAAAGGAGAAATGGCATGTACGTGTAAAAAATCACCTTTCCACCCAAATCTGAGTCTGGAAAGAGAACCACGCCCTCACCAGCTGATCCACGGCCTCGTTGCCTACTAAGGCCTCGCCCACAAACAGCACCAAGTCGGGGGTGTTGACAGTAATGAGCTTGGCCAGGGCAGTCATCAGAGGGGCATTGTCTTGCATGCGACCAGCTGTGTCCACCAGCACGACGTCAAAGCCTTGGTTACGTGCTACAGAGAGAAAAGTGGTCAGCTCAGAACTCTTGGGTTGTCACACTTATTTCCAGCGTCCTTGCAGGAAGTCCTAGCCTGCTATGTTAAAGGTCTGTTTCCTTTCTTGGGCTCTGGATCTGGTTACAAAGTAGTGTGAGAGGAACATCTATACCTGGCCCTCCATGCATAGTCAGGAAAAGGATGGCAATGCCACAAAGGTGACCAATTAGAGGTTTCTTCGGTTGGGCCATACCAGCTTTGGTTGCAACTACACCCATTACCCAAAGCGGAGCATGGCAAGTCACAAGTCCTTTAGTTGAGCGTAAGTTCGTAGTCAGGTGACCCTGACCCTCAGGATATTTTAAGGGAATCCAAGGAAAGGGGCCCAGACCAGCTCCCACACTCTGCGCCGTACCAAAGGCAATGGCTTCCATGGCGATGCCGGCAGCATCTTTGCCGTAGCCCTTCTCAAACAACTGCACCATGGTGCGGCCGCCGTGACTCTCCGGGGGGTGTAGAGCACTCAAGCGGCGTGTGTGTGTGCGCAGCTGCTCCACAGCCCCGGCACGAAATGTGTCACAGGCAGCGATGAGGACACTGAAGCCATTCTCTAGCAGCCAGAAGGAAATCTGCAAGAGAGGCAAAGAAGACTGTCACCTAGAACCCAAGTTGCTGAGATAGTGAAGAAAGGTCAGACGGAGGGGGAGCTGCATTGACCTTGGCAAGATTCGTAGACTTCCCCACGCCATTAACCCCACAGAAGGTGACAACATAAGGGCGCTGATGACGCTGGGCGTCCATGATGTCCCGGAGCATGTCCACACGACGCTGTGGCTGCAGGATCTGTACCAGGGACTCTTGCAGAGCTTGCTTTACTGTGGAAGTCACCGCTGAAAGGGAGGAGGCGGTGTACTCATGAATCCCAAGGAATGTACTCCAAGAACACCCAACACCTTTCTGAGCTGAGGGAACTAGGCTCTGGATGATACTAGGATCCTGCCCCAGGAATCCACACCATACCTGATACTGTCCTAATAAACACTTCCCAAGTATTAACTCATTTAATCCTCTTAGAAACTCTTAAAGTCTAAGTTATGTAATAGAGGTTTAGAGTTTAAGAGATTTGCCAAAAGTCATGGAGGCAAATGCACTGGTATGCTAATGCCCTGCGCACACTGGTTGAGGCCAATACTTACTGCTGAATGTCCCCATCACCTTCCCTTCCAACTTGTTGGCCACGGATTCACAGAGTTGGACTGCAATGTCTGCTGCAACATTTTTAGCTGGGGGGGTGGGGGGAGGTGTGAGTGCCAAGTCAAGTCACCCAACTCTTACGGTGCAGCTAGGAAACTAGCTGGTTCTACCCTCCACCATCCCTACCCCAGAAACACAAGTCCACCTGTTCCTAGAACTTACCAATGAGATGATCACGCATCTTGTCCAGCACAGATTCCATGTCTTCACGACTCAAGCTCTTGGAACCCACAAGGCCCTTCAGCATCCCAAACATGCCACCCAGCGTCCCCTTGGCAGCACTGAAGGCACAGGAGATTACGGTTTCACATAAAGTCAGTGGGCAGGGGTCAAGCCTCATCCGCTCGGGAGCCACACACACCCTGCACCCCCTGAAACTCCCTACCTAGGTTTGGTAGGGTTTTGAGCAGCCCCTTCATCATCGGAGCTGCTGCAGTCCAGATCCTGAAGCTGCCCCCCAGGCCCAGTCCCTCGAATCTGCAGGGTTTGGGGAAAGGAAAGAGGATTAGGAATTCTAAAGGTTCTGAAGGGAAAAGCCCAGGATTCGCCCTGTCTACACTGCTCAGTCTCTTGGATTTAGGAAGAGACTCATCCTCTCACTCAAAGAAATCCAAGGTACTACCCTCCTCTCTTCTTCCAATTTTTTTTTTTTTAAACTTCTTTTATTTAAGAGAGAGGGATAGAAAGATGGAAACATCAATGAGTGAGGAACATCATCAATCGGCTGCCTCCTGCACACCCCCTACTGGGGAGCGAGCCTACAACCAGGGCCCATACCCTGACCGGGAATCAAACCAGCGACCTCTAGGTACATGGGTCAACGCTCAACCGCTGAGCCACACCGGCTGGGCCCGCCCATTCTCTTAAATGGTCACCTTCACTCAGGCCCCTGTTGACTCTCACCAAGTTGATGTCCTCAGGCGGGGCAACCTCTGGGGCCCCATTGGTGGTAGGAGCGCTATAATCCAGGTCTTCCTTGTTAGCACAGCCACCCAGCGCCCACACCCGAGGCGCTTTTTTGCCCTTCTCCTTTGGAGCATCTGACTTCGTGGACTTGCTGAAAGGGTTACGGCACAGGGTTATGGTGGAGAAGCAGGAGGAGAAACATGCCCCCAAGATCCAGAGACAAAAAGGCCCTTGCCCCCAACACGGCTAGATTATGGCAAAGGTTCGAATGCTCACCTGGACTTGTCTGCAGCCTTCCCATGTTTCTGAATGAACTCCTCTCGCTTCCTCCGGATCAGCTCCTCTTTGGAAAGTTCTACCCCATTGTCAGCCCCCACCGACTTTTCTGCAGGGGCTGTTTTGCTGGCAGTCAAAGGGACATCAAAACCTGTTAGGAGAAATCGCGCTGGAGAAAAAGGACCAGATTCCAACAAAATAGAAAATAGGGCGGAATTTCCAAACCCTTAAAGAGAAAACTAGGAGCAAACATTTGGGGGCTCACAAGCGCTGGGAATGACAGCGAGAGTGGGGGGCGTTTGAGTGAGGGAGACAAGCAATGACAAAGAGGATGGGGGACCCCTTCAGTACTTAGGACCACATTTAACTTTTCATGCCCCATATGTGCAAGGAGCTCACACCAACCTTCCTTCTTGGCCCCCTTGTTTTTCTTATTCTTTGCTTTTTCCTTGGGCTTTTCACCCCGGGTCTCAATCATGGATCTCACAGGTTTCTTGGCTTTTTCAGAATCTTCAAACTTCTTCATGGTGGTTGGAGCCCGGACCTTACTGCTCTCCTCCGCTTCACTAAAGCGAGAGAGAATGGATCAAGTCCAGAAAAGGGTCCTCACCCCAAGAGGATCATTTGGAACTGGACAGCAAATTCAGAAGCATCTTTCAATAAACACTTTACTACCCTGACCGGGCCTCAGGGAGGGAGGGAGCTCAGCCAGCCATGGAAATTGATTTGGGGGAGGGGAGACCTCTCACCGGAGGAGCCGCAGAAAGTCATTTTGGAAATCAAAAGTGCCATTCAATAGACTTAGAGCACTTTGCTGTTGGATCTCTGTGCGGTACTTGTCCCGAAAGAGCCGGTGCACGTCATCTATCAACTTGTCTACGTATGTCAGCGTTAGGATCTTCTGAAAACCAACCTGTTTAGGCAAAGAAACAGAGCCAACAGACCTGCTTATGTGCCATTCCGGAACAGAGGGAAGCCAACTCAACCCAGGCCCTCAGATTGGCTAAGCTGCCTGGCAGGTGTCCCTGACCTGAGGGCTGGCCAAGCTCTTTAACTGAGCCCCAGAGCTTCTTCCCTTTCCCCCCACCCTTCTTGTCTTCTCACATAACACTGTCTGCAATTAACCAGGGTTCGGTTCTCTTAATAATCAGGATTGTGTTGAGAATGCACTCATCCCTCCAAAATACCACCACTTACCACAAACACCAGCTCAAACTGGTTGTCCAGTTTATACTTGAGTGTGAGGGCTTCATGGGTGAAGGAGTTGTTGCCTCCCCTTTCCTGGAAAGAGAGTAAGTCTCCGAGTTCAGACTATTCCCCAGAAAACCCAGTCTTGGGCCCCCTCAACGATTACCTTTGGGAAAGAACCAAACATTCCCCCAAAGTCAAACCTGTCCCAGGACAAGAGGATGCTGGGGCACTGTCTGTAACATCCCACCCGGGAGAAAAGGAGATACCGTGGGGTGGGGGGAAGAGGGAGAGAGTGACAAGGCACCTGGGAGCCCGAAGGGAAGTAGTCGTCATAGAAACAATCAGGTCTACTAGCAGCTGTACACTATTTACAGATTTAAAGGTGTTTTGCCATCCCTTCTCTCAACCATCCTTCGAAACAAGAGAAAACCAAGCTGGCAGGAGCGAACGATGGTTAGTCTGAAGAGGCGCCTAATCCAGCTAGAGTCCCAGAAAGCGCAGGGGGAGGGGGCGCCGCAAAGTTGCAGGACGGTCTGCCGCGGGCGGGTGGAAGAAGTGGAGTCCCGGCTACCGGCGAGCGGCCAGATTCGGGGCGGACAGGGTGGGAGCGAGGCGCGGGGCCGGTCGAGGGAGACTATGGGTCAGATCGGGGGGTGGAGGGGAACGAACCCGGAGTCCTGACCCCGCGGGGGCGGTACCTGCAGCAGCACGGAACGAATCAACGCGTTGACGGGCCCGGTGCAGGAGTCGCTCACGCCCTGGAAGCACCAGAGCACGAGCCCGCCCTTCGAGAAAATGGTGAAGAAGTCGAGCATGGCGGCAGCAGGAAAGGAGCCCGGCCGGCGCCGGGAGCGGAGGCCACGATCGCCCCGACTTCCTGCTGTGCCAAGCGCGGGACACGTCACACCAGCGGCCCCGGAAACCAGATCAGCCGCACTTCCGCTCAGAGCTCTGGGATCCCCACCCGCCTCCGATTGAGGGCGCGCAGCAATGACGTAAAGCAGGCTGGCCCATGGCAGGGCTGGGCGGGACTCTTGAGAGGTCACGAGGAGATGGGAGGCCTATAGCGCGCAGAGACGGGGCCCAAAGGGGCCGCTGGTCAATGGGTGAGCTCGTCTAAATGGCCGGCGGCGCGGAGCAATGACGACTTGGGGGCGGTGCCATGTTTAAGGGTCGCGCTCAGTGGCCGCGATCCAAAGGACCATGTTTCGAGGGGCGGTATGGCTCTTGGCAGGTCGAGGCTCTTTGGGCCGGGGGCTAAGCACACGCAGTGGAGGCTCGACTCCGGGTAAAGTTGAGGACACCGGAGGGTGTCGTGGTTCTGGGGTACCCCCAGTTCCGGCTATGTGACCTTCAGGACGTGGGACCCCGGCTCTGGCTGGGAAGACAGTGGGTCAGCTATGAGAAAGGGGCTAAGCTTGCCCCCTGGAGCTTGTAAGGCCAGGACAGGTGTACGGATCCCCGGGGTGCCCTTCTCAGGTGACAAATCCTAGATCGCACTCTACGTCAGCTCAACACCAGAATAGGAGACCAGGCTGATCCACTGGGCGCACGAATGTGCATTAAGTCCTGCTCGCGTGCTGCATGCGGTGCTTAGTGTGGTGGCCTGTGAAAGAGGGAAGAAGAGGAGAGGATTCACTATATATGTCCTGGAGGTGCCTGAAGTGAAGCCAGAGAGGGAAGACTTTCTAGACCAGTTCAAGACTGGGTAGTCTCCATCTAGTGTCATGGTAGACGTACAGAGAGCAGGTGGCTACCAAGATCAGCCCTGAAGGATGTTTACTGGTTCTGGGAAGATGTGTGTTCCGGGTTCTGGAAAACTGAGCAAAAGTTAGGAGGAGAAAAGTATTGTTCCCGTGCGAGGAACTAGCCAAAGCCGTCTAAACAGTTTGAGTAGTAGTAGGAAATATGTGGGAAGGGAAGGGAAGCCCAGATCAAAGAAAGATTCTAATGCTGCTGAACTTGGTATTGGAAACAGAAGATTTGGAGATTTGTGAGTTAGGTGTTAATGACAAAGGATTCATTTATTCAAGACTAGAGGCCCGGTGCATGACATTCATGCACTTGGCGGGGGGGGGGGGGGGTCCTCAGCCTGGCCTGCCCTGCCCCCTCTCACAGTCCAGAAGCCCTCAGCGGATGTCCAACGGACGGCTTAGCGCTGCTGCCACCGCTGCACTCGCCAGCCATTGGCCTGGCTTCTGGCTGAGCGGTTCTCCCCTGTGGGAGCACACTGACCAAGGGGCAGCTCCTGCATGGAACATCTGCTCCCTGGTGGTCAGTGTGCATCATAGTGACCAGTTATTCCACTGTTCCGTTGATTTGCATATTAGCCTTTTATTATATAGGATATTTATTGAGCATTTAGGATGTGCCAGGTACTCTGCTAGGGTGGAGATTGGGTGGTGAAGAAGGTATACATCATACACTGTGAAGCTATCACTAATAAACTCAAAGTTGCAAATGTGTTGTATGCTGCAGAAGAGGTCCACAGAGCTGTGAGATAATGTGGCAGGAGAATTCAACATAGTCCAGGGCAGTGGTCACCAAACCTTTCAGCCTCACAGACCACCAGTGGTCCACGGACCACCCGTTGGCGACTGCTGTAGGGGGTCAGAAAAGGCTTCCCGAAGAATATGTTAACTGAGCTGAGACCTAAGGGAAGCAGAGTTAACTCGGCAAAGTGGACCCAGAGTTTCAAAACAGGACACTTGTGTCGGTTCCCTGTGGTGGGAGGAAGTAAGGTGTCATCAAGGAAACAAAGGGGCTGGGAGTGCGGGGAGAGGAGGACAAGGCGAGCAGGAACCAGATTGTGTGTTGTCTGCCTGGCAATGTTTATGGATTTTGGATTTTGTTCTTAAGAGTAATGGAAAGCCATTGGAGGGTTTTAAGCAAGAGGGTGTGTGATTACATTAGTGTTCAGACAAGGTCCGTCAGGCTACCATGTAGAAAAGAACTGGGGGAGGGTGACAAGAGGGGAATTAGTGGAAGTAGTTAGGAGGCTTTTGCATTAGTCTAGGTGAGAGATTATGGGGGTTCAGTCTAGGGCAGTGGTGGCAGAGATAGAAAAAAAGGGGACAGATTGGGGAGATAGTTAGGAGGCAAAGTCATCAGAACTTTGTAACATATAGGACATGAATGGAAGTCTGCTGGTGGTGACGGATATCCAGGGTTAGTTGCCACTCAGAGGTACCATGCTTCAGAGGTTGCAGCTCGGAGTGTGCGGGGACCTCTTGGTCCAGGAGCCTGGGACTTCCAAGTGGCGATGACAATGCAGTTGAGTGCAGAAAGATAGGTGTGCACAGGAGATATATATGTGTGTAAGTCACCTATCCTAGGGAGAGAGTATAGACTGTTAATTTTAGGAGGTGGAATCTTGAGCAGGGCATGATGTATGAAAAGGAAGAGAGGCTGATGGCATGCAGAACCTATAGTAAAGCTGTGGAATACTGCTGGCTGCACGTTGACCTTATGGGAGGGGCTGACAGTGGGGGCTGCCAACTCAGTGTCAATTTAGCCCACCTTTTCCTGTGCCCATCTCCTAACCCCCCACCACCTGACAAGAAAAAAAAAAAAAAATGAATGGCTCTCTTTGACCATAACTGCATCCCACAGACTGGACTGAAAAGTTGTCTGAAATTAAGAAGAAGATCCAGTCAGCTCTTCCTGGAGGGGCCTGGAACCCACTGTATGACACCAGCCACCTGCCGCCTGAACACTCGGATGTCGTGATTGTGGGGGGTGGGGTGCTTGGCCTGTCCGTGGCCTATTGGCTGAAGAGGTTGGAGAAGCGACGAGGTGCCATTAAGGTGCTGGTGGTGGATCGGGACCACACGGTGAGGTCTGGGGTAGGGCAGAGTCATGAGTGGGGCTTGGACTTGGGTTTTACTAAGGACTCTCGGGACAAGGGAAGGGGAGAAGAGACCTCAGTCTTTGGAGGTCTGCAGGGCGGGGACTGTGCTTTGGACCTTGTGGAGAATTAGTCCCAGGTTCATCCTCCTTCAAACTAGGGGCCTTGGCAATAGGTGTTTGCTTTTGAAAGCACATTTCAGTGTTGCATCTTTTGAGATCTCCCAGGTCTGGCCAAGGGAGCCTACATTCAAGTTATAATTAATACAAACAGCTACCTCAACCCCCTTTGAGGTTCCATCACGCCTCAGGTTTTACACTTAGCTGTTCCTGTTACCACAGCCAGCCAGCCAAGAATCTTTTTGTTTTTTTTTAAGATATTTCTGTTGATTTCAGAGAGGAAGGGAGAGAGAGACATCAATGAGAGAGAATCATTGATCGGCTGCCTCCTGCTCGCCCCCTACTGGGGATTGATCCCGCAACCTGGGCATGTGCCCTTGACCGGAATCGAACCCGGGACCTTTCAGTCCGCAGGCCAACGCTCTACCCACTGAGAAAACCCAGCCAGGGCCCAGCCACAAATCTTGCTACTTTGGCCATATCCCTCTGTTTTCCAATTAGATCAAAAGTCCTGCCCTTGGACTTCCAGGCCATTAACATTTTGTACGACTGTGCCTGGCCCTTTGTTGATGACTGACTCTCTTTACTGTGCACATCTGCTAATGAGGACTTCTATAACCATTGTCCTCTCTGGGCTGCTGGGTGACTTGCATATGGGTTTATCCATGCAGCTCCTCTTAGATCTCAAACCTGCAAGAAGAACTCCCCTTTAACTTAAGGTTCACGGCTCACAGAATCCATGACAGTCTCTGCTCCTATGTAGCAGGGTGCTGGTCTACCTCAGCCTTCCTTTGTCTTCCCACAGTATTCCCAGGCCTCTACCGGGCTTTCCATGGGTGGGATCCGCCAGCAGTTCTCGCTGCCTGAGAACATCCAGCTCTCCCTCTTTTCAGTGGACTTTCTACGGAACATCAATGTACGTGCAGTGAGATTTGGGGGTTGGGGTGGTGTCCCCTCCTTCAGCCCAGAGAGAGGAGGGAAAACAAGAAGCAGGAGCAATCGGGCAAGTAGGAATCGGAGCCCCGGTTTTCTTCCCAGTGTGGTGTCTAGAGGAGGCTCAGGTCTGGGTGAGGGCCCTGAGCCCTGAGGTTGTAAGTGAGGAGGCCAGGAGCGCTCTCAATCCCTTCTCTAAATCAGCTTCTCTGAGCTTTTTTTGCACATAGGAGTACCTGGCTGTAGTCAATGACCCTCCCCTGGACATCCAGTTCAACCCCTCAGGGTACCTTTTGCTGGCCTCAGAAAAGGGCGCTGCAATCATGGAGAACAACGTGAAAGTGCAGAGGTGGGTGCCTGGCACGGCGTCGGAATCGCCTCCCCGCCACGTGCAGGCAGTAAGCCCTAAGCCACGTCCGGGCTGGGTTGACGGAGCTGATGAGACAGGCCCCTACCCCTTGGGAATTCAGTCAGGAAAGGCAGGCACGTGCAGAACTTCAAGGCCCTGTGCTAGGGCTATGATACAGACAAAGTGCTGCTGGTGGATCCTGCATTGCCAGATAAGAACCACCTAGGACACGACCCAGACCTGATAAATCTAAATCTCTAGGGAGGGGTCCAGGAATCCACAGGCATTCCCTGTAAGAGCCAGATAGTAAATATTTTAGGTTTTGCGGGCCGTACAGTCTCTATTGCAATCGCTCACCTTGCAATCGAAGCACAAAAGCAGCGTTAAAAAAAAAAATAAAGGCAGGAGTATGGCTCATGTACAGAACTAGGCTACAGGCCAGATATGGCAGCTCTGCTCTCAGATAACCATGGTCAGTCAAGAGCAGGCATCTCCAACAAACATGTCTCCAAGTCTCACGCGTGACATCAGGTAATGTCCTAGCCGCTTCACAGATAATAACTCATTTGGTCATCGGAACATCCCCATTTTACATGTGGGGAAATCGAGGCACAAGGCGCTAGTGAGTGGTGGCTGGGAGTGAAACAAGGCATTCTGGCTTAGGATTGTGTTCTTGGAGCACCATGTTGTAGCCTTTGGGCAACTCAATTCCAGAGGAGGTGGCTGAGCTAGTGGGTGCGATTGTCCCAGGAGGTGGGCGAGAGGCTGTCCCAGGTAGAGCGGAGCAAACAGCGACTCACCCTGTTGTGAAAGGACATGGAATAGTTAGGGGATAACAAGGGATTCAGGCTGTGCAGCCAACGGACACCAGGATATAGGAAAGAAAGAAGGGGTCAGGTGCTGAAGAGCCTAGGAGGCTTGTCCCTCATCCATTCAGCAGGGAGAGGAAATTGGGGAGTTTGGGACAGAGAAGGGGCGTAAATGAGGTAGAATCCCCACTTGTGGAGTTGAGTCTGTACTGCTCCTTCTCTGCACGCTCATCCTCAATAACACACACAGAGACACACGTGTTTCTCTCAGGCAGGAAGGAGCCAAAGTGTGTCTCATGTCTCCGGAGCAGCTGCGGAACAAGTTCCCCTGGATTAACACAGACGGCGTGGCCTTGGCGTCTTACGGTGAGGCTTGCTCGCAGAGGGCATCGGTCTGCGGGCACCTCTGGTGGGAAGCCTCAGCACCCTGCAGCCATGTCACTGAGCCATGGCTCCCTCTGGCCAGCAGGACCTCCCAGGCCATGCCAGCTCTGTTCTTCTGCAGGATTTGACTCAGCTTGACTTTCCCCAGCTTACGAGCCCAAAGAAGAGTTGGGGGTGCGGGAAACAATAGGAGGGGAGGTCTCTCGTCCCTCTTCATAGTCCTCTTTTTCCCTCACAGGGTTGGAGGGTGAAGGTTGGTTTGACCCCTGGTGTCTGCTCCAGGGGCTTCGGCGAAAGGTCCAGTCCCTAGGGGTCCTTTTCTCCCAGGGAGAGGTGACACGTGAGTCTGCCCCCCATGCCCACTGCTCATATGCTTTGCCATCTAGGGCGCAGGCCTAGACTATGTCTTAATCCTCACTCACAGGCTGAGCAAGGTGGGGGAAGGGGCTTCTCCCCTGAGGGCTGGTCCTGGGCATCCTAACTCCAGCTGCTGACTAGGCTGCTTCTGACTCGTGATTGGCTAGAAGGTTTCAGTGCTCTCCTGCCCTGAGTGCGGCCAAGTTCACCCCCATTACCCGGTTTGCTGCAGAGTCTGGGAAAGCGCCCGGCCTTCCAGTTCCTTTCCCTAGGAAACCGGGACCCCCATCTCCTTCCTCTCCAAGGCCTCGAGGGCTTATTTAATGTTTTTTCTCCTGCAGGTTTCATCACTTCATCTAGCCACATGGAGACCAGGAGTGGGAAACAGGTGACTATGAAAAGGATCCATGAAGTCCATGTAAGTTCCCAGCCTGCGTAACTTCCTCACCAGAGTGGAGGGAGGGATGAGAAAGGTAACGACTGTCACTTGGAACTTCAGCCCACTTCCAGGAAGAAATGTTCCTCTCCTGGTGGCCAGCCTATGGGTCAGGCCCTGCCTCCCTCCCCCTCTGTGCCTGCAGGTGAAGATAGACCACAGCCTGGAATACCAGCCTGTGGAATGTGCCATCGTGATCAATGCTGCAGGGGCCTGGTCGGGGCAAATAGCAGAGCTGGCTGGTATTGGGAAGGGGCCAGCTGGCACCCTAGAGGGCACCAAGCTACCTGTGGAGCCAAGGAAAAGGTGACATCCCCCAGGGCAGTTGAGGAGGTTGGTGAGAGGAGGAGAGAAACAATATAAAAGGTTAAGCCCGGCCAGCGTGGTTCAGTGGTTGAGCGTCAACCTATGAACCAGGAGGTCATGGTTCGATTCCTGGTTAGAGCACATGCCCGGGTTTCGGGTTCAATTCCCAGTGTGGGGCATGCAGGAGGCAGCTCATCAGTGATTCTCTCTCATCATTGATGTTTCCATCTCTTACCCTCTCCCTCCCCTCTCTGAAATCAATAAAAATATATTTTAAAAAAGAAAAAAAACGGTTGTTTAGTCGGAGGAGGGAAGAGTTACTATTCCCGCCACTTCCTAACCCACCTGGTTATGGCAGGTACGTGTACTTATGGCACTGCCCCGAGGGACCAGGCCTGGAGACTCCGTTCATGGCAGACACCAGTGGGGCCTATTTCCGCCGGGAAGGATTAGGCCACAACTACTTGGGTGGCTGTAGCCCCACTGAGGTAAGCTAAGAGGGGTCAGTGCTTGGGAGGGGACAGCCCACTTGTTAAAGAGTCAGGCTTTGGAGAGGGCCAGTGCTGTTACTGATGTGGCCGCACTTTGAGGTTTTGATTGGGCTCTCTCGTCCCCATCCCCCACCCACCTAGGGGGTTGATCAAAGAGGCTGGTGAGCTCTGGCTCTGTCCTTGTGTCCCCACCTCTCACCCCAGGAGGAGGAACCGGACCCGGGGAACCTGGAAGTGGACCATGATTTCTTCCAGGACAAGGTGTGGCCCCATTTGGCCCATAGAGTCCCAGCTTTTCAGAGTCTGAAGGTAACTAGGAGACATGACATTGGAGCATCTTGGGCCCATCTACGTACCTCACAACTGCGAAGGACTCTGTGGGTCTAAGGACCCATGCTGTCAACCCCTTCAGCAGTGGTAGAGGGTGCTGATGCCTGACCAGGAGCGGGGTGGCTGCCCTGGCAGCCTTCCTGAGAACCCCAGCATCTTGTGCTCCTGCAGGTTCGGAGCGCTTGGGCCGGCTATTACGACTACAACACCTTTGACCAGAATGGCGTGGTGGGCCCCCACCCCCTGGTCGTCAACATGTACTTTGCCACAGGCTTCAGTGGCCATGGGCTCCAGCAGGCCCCCGCCGTGGGGCGAGCTGTGGCCGAGATGGTGCTCGAGGGCCAGTTCCAAACCATCGACCTGAAGTCCTTCCTCTTCAGCCGCTTTTACTTGGGAGAGAAGGTCGAAGAGCTCAACATCATCTGAGCCTGTAAGCTCTTCTCGGGCCCCACTTCCCCATCTGTCACCCCTGGTCAAATCCTGGCCCATGTTCACGTCCTCCTCCCCAGCATCATGCCAAGAGCTCCTCCATCCTCTTCTCATCCAGGTGATTCTGTCCCCATGTGGCTGGGCAGGTGGGCAGACTACAGGCTCCGAGGTTCTGTGCCTGAGGCCCAGGCTGACAGAATGAGGGAACAGGACCCTGGGACTGATCCCTGGCCCAGGCTGATGCTGCCCACCAAGGTGGTCCAGCTGGACAGAACGCCTTGGTGGTCCAGAGCCCCAGGCCCAGGGCTGGCTCCCTCCTGGCACCAACCAGAATGATCACTGCTGCCCCTCTTCACAGAGCCCAGGCAGGCAGCATTCCGGAGCAGCTGGCCCCAATTTATTATCAATCAATAAATGTGATGAACTCCTTCCTGTCAGTTTTCTGTCCCTTCCTCTCTTCACCTCATGGCAGGTGCCTTTGAAGTGCCTGTTAGCCTTTGACCACAGGTTGGGAGAAGCACAGCCTCCCCGTCCTCCCAGGAGCATTCTTTTTATTTTTTTTAATCCTCACCCGAGGATATTTTCCTATTGCTTTTTAGAGATAGTGGAAGGGAGAGAAAGAGAAAAATACCAGTGTGAGAAAAACACATCAATTGGTTGCGTCCTGCACACATCCGGACCAGGGCCCCGGGGAGGGAGGGGGAGAGTTGGGGCAGGGAGGAGGAGGAGCCTGCAATCGAGGTATGTGCCCTTGACCAGAATCAAACCCGGAATGCTTCGATTCACAGGCTGGCGCTCTAGCCACTGAGCCAACCAAGCTAGGGCCCCAGGAGCGTTCTTAAGTCCTCGTTGGCAAGCTAGTGCCTCCTTTCCCCACCTTCCTGCAGGGTTGTGGCTGTAGAGGGAAGGGATGTGTTCATTCCTCTGCAGTATTTATTCAGCTTCAACTGTTGGCCGGGTCTAGGGCTACCTATTCGAGATACACCAGCAGGCAAACCTAAAGGATGAACACACAAAGTGAATGCAGGGGGAGGGGGGAGGGGGGTGGTTCCAGGCTGATGAAAAACCATATACAGAGGCCTGGGACCAAGAATTAGCAAGATTCCAGGGGCTGGCTGGATCACGGTTTGTCCTAACAGGATCACGGAGCGAGAGAAGAGGTACATCTGGGCCCGGGGCTGACGAGCCATGCTGTGGAGCTCTGTCATTCTGTGGGCAGGGGACACTGGAGGGTTTTCAATAGGGAAACCACATGGTCCGATGTTCCTTTTAGGAAAATCATCCTGCCCACCCTGATGTCAAAGCAAGAGGCCAGGTGGAAGGCTGCTGTTACAGCCCACAGCGCAGGAGCAGCTGTGGTCCATCCACGAAGCTACGTAGCAACCAGAAACCGGGTCAAGTAAGGCTCCCTTCTCTGCCCTGGACAGCTGGGAGGATGTCATGCCGTTCGTGGAGACGAGGAAGACCAGGGAGGAGATGCGAGGGGCAGAGGTTTGGGGCATGTTGAGCTAGGAGTGCCTGTGGGACACCTGTAGAGATGTGTATCGGGGTTGAATTTATGGTGGCCTCAGATGGTCTGAGCTGAGGTAGAGATGTGGACACCATGGAAGAGGATGGTATCAGCACAGGACATGAGAAGAGTAGGGGACCAAGGAGTGAACCAAAGAAGAGGCCTCTGAGGAGGTGGCCAGAGGCAGAAGAAAAAGCCAGGAGGGTGAGGGATGGTCAACGGTGTAAATGCACGTGGGGCTGGATGCAGCCCAAGCAGGTCAGGGAGGCCATTCTGGAGGAAGGGGACCTCGGGGTCTGAGGTGTGGGCCGTGTTCAGAAGGGAGAAGTGAGTGGGAGTAGTGACAGCTAGTACAATGCCCTCACCCCCAGCGTCCTTTGGAGAGAAGAATGAAGCAAATGATGGCGGTGGGTCTCACGGATCATCTGGGGGGGCAGGGGGTTGGGCAGATGTGCTGCCAGTGAGTAACATTACGAGCCCCTGGGGGTGCGGGGTGAAGAGCCAGGAAGAGGAAGGACAAGAAGGAAATTGCCAGGGGCATGGGGACAAGCAGGAACTTGCCAGGGGCATGGGGACAAGGAGGAACTTGCCAGGAGTGTAGGGATAGGGGCCATCAGGTCAAAGCTGACACCCCTGTTAATCCTGTGAGGTAGGGTCTTTAGGTGCCCAGTAGGCACTCGCCCTTCAGGACAGACACCCCCATCTACGGGTCGGAGGAAAAAGGCTCCGCACTTGCAGCTACTTCCTTGGAGAGGACACAGGAGCTTATTAAGGCGTTGGAGAACGCTCTGTTCTCCCGCCGGGCTGTGTTCAGGCGGCTGGGAGAGGACTGTGCTCATCACTGCATCTGTGTCACTAGTAAACGGCGAAGGATAGGGACTAAGCTCCCCCTGGCGCAGCACCGAGCTATCGAGATGCAGGCGCAGTACTTGGCTCAGTGTTCACCTGGGTGCCTCTGGGCTCGGGTTGGAGCCGGAAGACGGGTCCCCGGCCTCGGGGAATCTTCAGTCTAATGCCAGGGCTGAGCCGTGGCCGCACAAGCTCCGAATAGCATCGGTGCAGCGGGAATTGGGGGAGGGAGGCGGGAAGGGAGGGTGAAGAAGGGTTTCCCTGCATAAGCTACCAGGGCGCTGCCGGCAGAGCTGGGAGGAGGCGGGCGGGCGCCGAGGCTGCGGGTCTTCCTGGTGGGCCAAGGGCTCACCGGCAAGCTTCTGCCCAAGTGGTAACCCTGTGGGTGGCCGGGGGGACCCACCTGCTTCACACCGCTGGGCCCAAGGCGGGGCGCAGCCTGGCACTTCCGGGGGCGGGGCAGTGCCCTGGCCGCGCCTCACTTCCCCTCGGGCCGAGGCTGGCGGGCGGGCACCAGAGCTCACACTGCACCGCCCGCACCGCCTACACTGCCTGCACCGCAGCCCAGCCCCGCGTAGGTGAGCGCCTGGAGCAGGTGCGGGGGACGGTGGGGAGGCAGCCGGAGCAGGACGGGGTTCAGGGAGGGAGGCAGCCATGGAGTGGGCAGGACCCGCGTCCCGCGCTCGACCCAGCCCCGGGCAGGGCACACCTGCCGATCCAGCGCCTCCCTCCCTCCGGCCCCTCCACCTGCTGCCTCGGGCACCCAGAGCGAGAGCGGAGTGGGATGAAAAGGGCCTCCGAGACAGCTGTCACTCACTATCCCGTCCAGGGATCCCGCCCTGCTGGAGCCAGAGAGGCGGGCCCGGCTGGGCGGTTTCTCCCTCTAACCCCACAGCCTCTCCCTCTGCTCTCCCCAGGGCCTTTATGGCCGCGTTTCAGCAGGAACATGGCTTTCTTAGGGTAGCGACCTACCTGTCAGGCGTTCCTTCCAGAGGCATCAAACCAACATCTACCGTGGGCTGGGCACCGTGGGAAGTGCTAGTGACACCATTGACCTGGACAGATGCAGTCCTCCTCCTGGAAATTAGAAATCAAAGCCCACCCTTAGGGAGGGGACGTTCTGCAGCTCACCCAGGGGTAACCCAGGGTCAGGAATCACCCACCGTCACAGGAAGTCGCGTCTAGTTTTTTTTAAGCTTTTGAAAAATTGCACAGGTCGTAAGCATACGTCTTACCCAGTTTCCACACTGGACTTTTCCTGTGCAACTTGCATCCAGAATAAATGAAAGTGCTGGCTCTCCAGAGGCCTCTCACATCCGCTTCCAATCTCTACTTCCGCTTGACAGCACCACTGACCTGCCTGCCAACCCCATAAAGTAGTTTCACTTGCTCTTGAACTTTGGCTAACTGGAATCCCATGTCATGTCCTTTTTGGGTATGGATGTGAGATTCACCCACGTTTCCTGGGGCAGCAATCTGTTGGTTCTCACTGATGTGTAATGCTGCCCTGTACCACAGTTTATTTCTACAACCGGACACTTGGATTGATGGACATGGCTGCCCCTTCCCTCCTCTCCCCTCCCCGTTTGGGGTTATTTTAAATAGTGCTGTGAAGAATTCTTGTGTTTGCCTTTCAGTGTAAGCACTGATGCTCGGCTTGTTCCTAGCGTGAAAGTGCTGGGTATCCCTACCAATACTTGACATTGTCTCTCTTTCGTAGAAGCCATTAGTGGGGTTGCTTTGAGGGTGTTTTCGTTTTCTTAATATGTTTTTATTGGTTTCACAGAGGAAGGGAGAGGGAGAGAGAGAGATAGAAACATCCGTGATGAGAGGGAGTCATTGATCAGCTGCCCCCTGCATGCCCCACACTGGGAATAGAGCCCGCAGCCCCAGCCTGCACTCTGACTGGGACCTGAACTGACTGGGACCTGAACTGTGGCCTGGTTCCTAGGTTGAGGCTCAACCCCTGAGCTACACCTGCTGGGCTGCATTGAGATTTTAATTTGCATTTCACTGATGACTGATGCCTTGTGCATATTTCCATATGTCTGTGGGCCATTTGGAGTTCCTTTTTGTGAAGTGTCTGTTCAATTCTTCCACCCATTTTTCTAATAGATTTTCTCTCTTTTTCTTACTAGTTCGTAAGAGTTCTTAACTATTCCGAATGAGAAATATTTATTGGCTATGTAATTTTAAGATATCTTTTTTTTCTCTCAAAGGATTGCCTTTTCACTCTCATAATAATGTCTTTTGATGAACAGAAGTTTTTCATTTTAATGTTGTCCAGTTGGTTGTTTTTCTCTATGGTTGTATTATTTAAGTCCAATTTGAAAATATATTTTGCTTCTGGGGTAGTGGTGGAGCATGAAATGGGTGAAGGGGGTCAAAAGGTACAAACTTCTAGTTATAAACTAAATAAATCATGAGGCTATAATGTATAGCTTGAGGATATAATGTATGATATAGTTAACAATACTGTATTATATATTTCAAAGTTGCTAAGAGAACAGACCTTAAAATTTCTAATCACATGAAAGCAAAATTGTAACTATGTATGGCGATATAAGTAGACTTACTGTGACAATCATTTCACAATATATGAATACAGAAAGGGTATGGCAGTAAAAATATTGCTAAGAAAAATGTCATAGATTTTACTGCCTATGTTTTTCTTTGGGAGTTTTGTTTTCATATCTTACATATAAGTCTTTAATTCATTTGAGTTTATTCTTGTGTATGGTGTAAGAATGTGGTTTAGTTTTATTTTTAAAATGTATCTGTCCAATTCTCCCAGCACCATTTATTGAATAGACTGTCTTTGCCCCATTGTATGTTCTTGCCTCTGTTATCATATATTAATTGATCATATAGGTATGGGTCTATTTATGGGCTCTCTGTTGTGTTCCACTGATCTGTGTGTCTGTGTTTATGCCAGTACCATGCTGTTTTCATTGAAGTATAGTTTGATATTAGATAGCATAATGCTTCCAACTTTGTTCTTCTTTCTCGAGATTGCTCTGGCTATTTGGAGTCTTTTTCTGTTCAATATAAAGTTTTGGATTATTTGTTCTAGTTCTGTGAAAAATTCTATTGGTATTCTCATTGGAGTTTCATTGAATCTATTGATTGCTTTGGGTAGTATGGACATTTTGATGATGTTAATTCTCCCTATTCATGAACATGGTATATGCTTCCATTTATTTGTATCATCTTCAATTTCTTTCTTCAGTGTCTTACAAGTTTTTTGAGTAGAGGTTTTTTTTTTACTGCCTTGTTAGATTTATTCCTAGATATTTTATTTTAGTTCATTTTTGATGGGAATGTTTCTTAGTTCCTCTTTCTGTTAGTTCATTATTGGTGTATAAAAATGCAACCAAGTTCTGAATATTTTGTATCCTGCTACTCTACTGAATCAGTTTATTAATTCTAGTAGGTTGCTTTTTGTTTGTTTGTTTGTTTTTGCATCTTAGGAGTTCTCTCTACATATAGTATCATGTCATCTGCAAATAAAGGCAGTTTCACTTCTTGTTTTCCAATTTGGATACGTTTTATTTCTTTTTCTTATCTCATTGCTGTGGCTAGGATTTCCAGTACTGTGTTGAATAAGAGTGGTAAAAGTGGGCATCCCTGTGTACTTCCTAATCTTAAGTGAAATGCTTTTAGTTTTCCCCCATTGAGTATGATGTTACCTGTGGGTGTGACATATTTATTATGTTCAGGTATGTTCCATTTCCACTTTTTTGAGAGTTTTTATTATAAGTGGGTGCTGGATCTTGTGAAATTCTTTTTTTTTTTTCTAATATATATTTTATTGATTTTTTACAGAGAGGAAAAGAGAGGGATAGAGAGTTAGAAACATCGATGAGAGAGGAACATCAATTCAGCTGCCTCCTGCACACCTCCTACTGGGGATGTGCCCACAACCAAGGTACATGCCCTTGACCGGAATCGAACCTGGGACCCCTGAGTGTGCAGGCCAACGCTCTACCCACTGAGTCAAGCCAGTTAGGGCTCTTGTGAAATTCTTTTTCTTCATCTATTGACATGATCATATGAATTTTATCCTTCATGTTGTTTATGTGGTGTAATATATTAATTGATATGCATCCCAGGAATAAATCCCACTTGATCATGGTGTATGATATAAAAAATTGGGTTTATTGATTTTAGAGAGAAAGAGCGATGAGGAGGGCGAGACAAACATCAATTTGTGGTGTGATCTTTTTAATGTATCGCTGAATTCAGTTTGCTAATATTTTGTTGAGGAGTTTTGCATCTGTGTTCATCAGGAATATTGGACTATAATTTTCTTTCTTTGCAGTGTCTTTATCTGGTTTTAGAATCAGGATAATGCTGGCCTTATAAAAGGAGATTGGGAATCTTCCCTCCTCTTGAATTTTTTGGACTAGTTTAAGGATAGGTGTTAATTCTTCTTGGAATGTTTGGTAAAATTCACTTGTGAAGCCATTTAGTCCAGGATTTTTTGTTTGTTGGGAGTTTATGACAACGGTTTAAATTTCATTGGTTGAAATTGATCTGTTTAGATTTCCTGTTTCTTCTTGATTCAGTCTCTGAAGATTGTATGTTTTTAAGAATCTGTTCATTTCTCCCAGATTGTCCAATTGTTGACATCCTATATAATAAAAGGGTAATGTGCAAATAGACCAAATGGCAGAACAACCAAACAACCAATCAAAGCATAATATGCTAATGATATGCTAAGGCTGTTCAACCATTCGCTATGACATGCATTGACCACCAGGGGGCAGATGCTCTGACTGGTAGGTTAGCTTGCTATTGGGGTCCGGCCAATTGGGACTGAGAGAGATGGGCTGGACAGGCCCTGGAGCTGTCCCACGGTCCCTCCCGGCCCAATCATGTACCAGTGGGGTCCCTCAGCCTGGCCTGCTCCCTCTTGCAATCCAGGACCCCTTGGGGGATGTTGGAGAGCCAATTTCAGCCCGATCCCGCAGGCCACTCCCCCTGGGAGGGTGCCAGATGCAGGGCTCATGGCTGGCGAGCACTGCAGTGGCAGCGCAAGCCTCTCCCGATCCGGACTGATTGGGCGCGAGCCTGTGGCAGGTAGGAGCTGCAGGGGGCATTGGACTGCGGGGTTTCGGCCCAATCCCTGCAGTTCACCCAGATGGCCCCCACCCGTGCATGAATTCATGCACCGGGCCTCTAGTATAATATAATCCTTTGTATTTCTGTGGTGTCATTTATAATTTTATTTGAGTTCTCTCTCTCTCTCTCTAAGTTCAGTTCAAGATTTATTAACCTTGTTATCTTGTTTATCTCTGCAACAAACCAACTCTTGGTTTCATTTATCTTTTTTTGTTGTTGTTTCATTGAGCTTTTGTAAATTTTAATTTAGACTATTTCATTTGTTTCCACTCTGATCTTTATTATTTTCTTCCTTCTACTCACTTTGAAATTTGTTTTTCTAAGTTCCTTTAAGGTGTAAGGTTAGGTTGTTTATTTGTAAATTTTCTTGTTTCTTGAAGTAGGCCTGTATTGCTATGAATTTCCCTCTTAGGACTGCTTTTGCTGTGTCCCGTAGATTTTGGGTTGTTGTGTTATCATTTTCATTTGTCTCAAGGTATCTTTTGATTTCTTTCTTGATCTCATTGTTAACCAATTCATTGTTTAGTAGCATGTTATTTAGCCTCAGTGTGTTTCTGGTTTTCAGGTTTTTTCTTGTAATTAATGTGTAGTTTCATACTATTCTTGTTGGAGAAGATGCCTGATATGATTTCAGTCTTTTTAGATTGATTGAGACTTGTTTTGTTTCCTAACATCTGGTCTGTCCTAGAAAATGTTCCATGTGCACTTGGAAAGAATGTATATTCTGCTTCTTTGGGGTGAAATGTTCTGAAAATATCAATTAAACTCCTCTGGTGTAATGTGGCATTTAAGGTCTCGGTTTCCTTGTTGATTTTCTGTCTGGGAGATCTATCCATTGATGTCAATGCGGTGATGAAATCCCCTGCTATGACTCTATTCCTGTCAGTCTCTCCCTTTATGTCTATCAAGATTTGCTTTATATATTTAGATGCTCCTATGTTGGGTGCATAAAATATCTTCTTCTCTGCTTGGAAACTATGTCTCCCAAATCTCAATATGTGACTATTACTAAATCTTGTAAAGACTAAAGCATATTTGAGAGTAATAAATAGCTCCACAGCCTCAGCTGCGCAAGCACTGAAAAGTATCAAGGAAGGTGTTGTGGGGTTTTAGGCTCCAGTGTGTATGGCTAATGGAACTTAACCTGCTGTCTTGCCCAATTATCCTCTGTCAATGATGGTGTTATTTCCTGTGTTTAAACGTTTCCATAATGTTAGTCACCAGGGCTTCTCCCAACCCACTTCCAGTGGCCTATGCTGTTGGGCAACTGGATTTTTTCTTAACCAAGCAATGAAAAAAGGCAATTACCCCAAATCAGCATGTATAGCCAGAAGGGGAAATCATTTTTATAAAATGAAACACTGAAACTTTTAAATCTACATCTGTTGAGTAAGATTAGAGTATTAGATTAATTTTTAATCTTTAGGCTATCATTAAAATATCAAATGATTCTCCAGTTTAAGTATATGATGGCCAAATAACCACATTTTAAATTCCAACAAAAGCCCTGACTGTTTTGGCTCAGTGGATAGAGCATCAGCCTGTGGACTGAAGGGTCCCAGGTTCGATTCCAGTCAAGGACATGTACCTTGGTTGCAGGCACATCCCCAGTAAGGGGTGTGCAAGAGGCAGCTGATCGATGTTTCTCTCCCATTGATGTTTCTAATTCTCTATCCCTCTCCCTTCCTCTCTGTAAAATATCAATCAAATCTATTTTAAAAAATAAAATAAATCCCAACAAAACTGAAAAAAATACTTGAATACTATAAAACCAAGTGACAATAGGTTACTACTGGGGGAAAAGGGATATACTGGCTGGTTGAACTGAAGATGTCGACAGACAGTAACCCCTAAGCAGGAAAAAGATTTCACAACCTGATCGTGGTTACCCAGCACTAGGCTGAAACCCAGAGAATGTTAGCAGGGGAGGAAACACATAAAGATGTTTACCTGTCCGTGTCCTTTTTGTCGGGCTTAGCAGCTAACTGCTTTCCTCTTTCAAGTATGTCTCTGATTCCTGCACCCATGCCAACTTCTCTTTCTGCCCCCTTGTTGCTGTAGTTCAAGTTCTTTTTTTTTTTTATTTTGAACATTGATATATTTTCATGAATCAACAGTCCCTGTTATCTCACAGTCATCAGCTTCACGTAGGGGTGTTTAGCATTTAACAATGGACAAAGCATTATTGTCCGACGTAGATTTTGAAGCCCCTTATTTCAGTGTGTCTAATACAAGTTGCTTCTATGTAGGGTCCCAGAGAGTTTGTTTTGACCTTTGCAGATTCAGCAAAGAGTGAGGCAAGGAAGCATCCCTCTTCCTGTTGCTGCATAGCTGTAGGGCCAAGCTCTCCACCAGCCCTTCACCTCTGGCTCTGGCTCGGACCCAGGCAGGCTCTGCCCCACAGGGAGTCCTCCCAGAAACCGAGGCTGAGAAAACCTCTGCCATCAGGGACATCCTGGGCATTGTGGTGGGAAGAGGACGTGGCAAGTCGCCCATCTAAGGTATTCTTGGTCCTTTGCATTTCCGTATAAATTTAGAAGCAGTTTGGCAATCCCTCCGCCACCCCACCCCCAAAACCACAACCCTTCAGGAATGAGGGGCAGCATTTTTCTAAATATTAGTTTGGCAAAAACTGATGACACTATTGAGTCTTCTAAACCATGAACATAGTATATCTCTCCAGTATCTAGATGATTTTAAATACATACTATCCCACTGTTTTCTGAGCACAATGTGCCATATACCATTAGTCCTTTACATAAATTATCTCATAAATTTCACAACAATGCTGAGAAGCAGGTTCTGTTATAATTGCCAAAGGCCACAGTGAATAAAAGGTGGGAACTGCCTAACCGGTTTGGCTCAGTGGATAGAGCGTCAGCCTGCGGACTGAGGGGTCCCGGGTTTGATTCCGGTCAAGGGCATGTACCTTGGTTGCAGGTACATCCCCAGCGGGGGGTGTGCAGGAGGCAGCTAATTGATGTTTCTAACTCTCTATCCCTCTCCCTCTCTGTAAAAAATCAATAAAATATATTAAAAAATAAAAATAAAAGGTGGGAACTCAGGCACTGGGCCTACACAAGCTGCAGTCTTCTCCACTATGTGGCCTTGCTTCCCTGAGCTGACAGCTGAGGGAGGGAGGAAGGGATGATGAGAAGGAGGGAGAAAGGGCGTGGTGGTGGGTGGTTGGAAGAAGTTATCCAAGGGAAGGCCGACTTAGAGGAAAAGTTTCTCAAGGCTTTTACATGTGTTCCCTCTCTTCTGCTCAGCATCTGCCTACCTGGATACAAAATGATTTGTCCACATAGCAATTGTGTTTCTCCCATTTCAGCATTTACACCGGAAGTCCCTATAAAGAGCTACCTGCCAGCTGTCCTTCCCCAGCTGCCGGATGCACTCCAGGCCAGGTGGAGCGGAGAGCAGTCCCTGCTGGTCATGCCGAACCCATCTGTGAGTCTGACCACACCACACACACTTGGGTTTATCTAACCAGCCCCAATCACAGTGGCATCTCTCCCATGTGGGTTGAGGGACCATCTGGAGACTGAAACTCTGTCAGGCATCAGGAGAGAAAGACCATCAGAGCCCACCCGCTGGGGCTGAGAGTAAGGTAAGTGACCCTCTCTCTCTGTCTCTTGCAGGATGGCTGTCTCATGAGGTCAAGACTGGGTCTCCTCCCTTCTCCCACCTTACCAATGCCTGGTCTCATGGGGTTAGTTTTGAGCCTAACACTATGGCCTCATCCACCCCCTTCCCAGCTTCTGGTTCCAGGTCTAAGAAGCCTTTGGTCATGATGGCTGGTGAGTGAAAGCAGACTCCTAATGCTCTTGTCCCTCCCGTGAGTGGTCCTCAGTATCCCTAGTGGTGAGGTGGGCGCCTGCCTGGCCCAGCGCAGGGGAGAGGTGCAGGGAGGCTGGCGATGGGGGGCTCCTGCCTTGGTTTTGGTGCCTGAGGAGAGGAGGCGTGCATCACTGGGACCTTCAGTCCTTCTGGCTCAGCTAATTTTCCTAGCTCGAAAACCATGGTGCTGAGTGCTTCACCTGTGTCTCTTGTCATCTAAATCTTCCAGAATCATTCAGAGGAAGGGGCCAAGCAGAGAGAGAGAAAACACATCCATCTCCGAAACACCAAACTTTCTGTCCCGACCAGAAGCTGGGCAGCTGAGTTGAAATCATTGTGGAGTACTGACAATATACCAGACACTGCATGATCCCAGTTAATCTTCAACAACTAAAACGAACCCATTTTACAGATGAGGAAGTGGAGACGTAGACTGACTTGCCTAAGGCCATGCAGAAAGCCAGCAGGTCCATTCAGATCTCTGTTTGACTCCAAAGTGTAGGTCCCCAATCACCAAGCTCTGTGCTCTCTGGGGCTCCGAGCAGTGGCCCTCTTCCATACTTTCCTTTTCCTTTTAGCAACAACCTAGGGTTGCTCAGGGCCAAACAGATGCCAGTCCCTCCCCCTTTTTCTCTGCCATAATGGCTGGCCCACCTTCATCCAGATCTGATCCCCCTTCAGTGCTAAAAGTGAGTCTGGGGGCTCGCTGATCCTTCTAGCTTCACGGAGCTCTACTCACAGACTCGCAGATGGTTCACGGGTCAAGTCTAGAAGTTCTGGGTAGGGTAGGCCCACCCCAGGGCTTGGAACAGGGCACGGCCATCTTCCCCAGTCAGGCTGGTAACACCGCCAGGGTTCTCCTTCCTCCCCACCCCCATATTGTTGTTATACCAAGGCTTTTTTTTTTTTTAATTTAGGCATAATTGACATACAACATTATATTCATTTCAGATGTATAACATGATACATTATTTATATATTGCCAAATGGTCAGCACAGATTTAGTTAAGATCTGTTACCATACAGACAGAAATTTTTTTCTAGTATAGAGAACTTTTAGTTTTTATTTTCCGCAGAAATTAGATGTTTATTTTTATTATTATTTTTAATAAATCTTTATTGTTCAGATTATTACAGATGTTCCTCCTTTGTCCCCTCATAGCTCCTCTCCACCTGATTCCCGCCCCGCCACCCCATGCCCTTACCCCCTGCCACTGTCTTCATCCATAGGTGTAAGATTTTTGTCCAATCTCTTCCCACACCCCTCATACCCCCTTACCCCGGGAATTGTCAGTCCACTCCCTTTCTATGCCCTATTATATTCACCAGTTTATTCTGTTCATCAGAGTTTTTATTCACTTGATTTTTAGATTCACTTGTTGATAGGTATGCATGTGTTGTCACTTTGTTGTTCATAATTTATATCTTTACCTTTTTCTTCTTCTTCCTCTTCTTAAAGAATACCCTTCAGCATTTCATATAATCCTTGTTTGGTGGTGATGAACTCCTTTAGCTTTTTCTTTTCTGTGAAGCTCTTTATCTGACCTTCAATTCTAAATGATAGCTTTGCTGGGTAGAGTAATCTTGGTTGTAGGTTCTTGCTGTTCATCACTTTGAATATTTCTTGCCACTCCCTTGTGGCCTGCATAGTTTTTGTTGAGAAATCAGTTGACAGTCATATGGGTACTCCCTTGTAGGTAACTAACTGTTTTTCTCTTGCTGCTTTCAAGATTCTCTCTTTGTCTTTTGCCCTTGGCATTTTAATTATGATGTGTCTTGGTGTGGTCCTCTTTGGATTCCTCTTGTTTGGGGTTCTCTGCGCTTCCTGGACTTGTAAGTCTATTTCTTTCACCAGGTAGAGAAAGTTTTCTGTCATTATTTCTTCTAATAGGTTTTCAATATTTTGCTCTCTCTCTTCTTCTGGTACCCCCATAATTAGGATGTTGGTACACTTCAAGTTGTCCCAGAGGCTCCTTACACTATCTTCAAATTTTTGGATTCTTTTTTCTTTTTGTTTTTCTGTTTGGGTGTTTTTTGTTTCCTCATATTTCAAATCTTTGGTTTGATTCTTGGGGTCCTTTGGTCTACTGTTGAATTTCTGTATAGTCTTTATTTCAGACATTATATGCTTAATTTCTGACTGGTCCTTTTCCATATTTTTGGCATTCTCATTAAGATCCATAAAGGTCTCACTAAGTTCCTCAGAGGTTTCTAGAAGATTCTTGAGTAACCTTATAACTGGTTTTGAACTCTATGTCTAGTAGTTTGCTTTCCTCCATTTCTTTCATTCATGACATGTTTCTTTGTCTCCGCATTTTGGCTGCTTCCCTGTGTTGATGGAGTGGTTTTCTGTGGAAGGTGACCTATAGGGCCCAGTGGTTTAGCCTCCCCAATCACCTGAGGTGGACACTCTTGGTGCACCCCTTTGTGGGCTGAGTGCACAGTCTTGTTGTAGTTAAGCCTTGATTGCTGTTAGTACACTGGGAGGAATTGACCTCCAGGCCAATTGGCTGTGAGGACCCGCTGTGTCTATAATGGAAGAACTGCTGTGCTGGAGACACCCTTATGGGGCAGGACTTGCTTAAGTGGGGCTTTGGTGCTCACTGAGTCTGCTTCTTGAATGTGTCACTTATGGATGTGAGGAGTTGAGATCTGGTGTTGTCTCACACTGACCACTAGGTACACTGGCTCCTGGATCTCCAATGGGGTGGATCAGCTACTGTCTGAGGCCACCCAGCAGAAGCTACAGCGTGATCTGCAGATTTCTCCTCTTTGCTTGGGGTTTGGAAGTTTTGGAGCTGTCTGACCAGAGCTGCAGTTTTGTTAGGTTAAGCTGTGATAGGGCAAGCCATTCATATGCGAAAGCTGCTGCGCACAGTTTGGGTGGGTTTGTAAATTGGGTGGGGCGGGGTCTCAGGGAATCACTAGGGCATGGCAAATAGCGATGACTGCCAGTCAGTCATCTCTGCATCTCTGCGTCCCTGAGTCCCATGCCCCAGTGCAGTAAACAATGATTCCTGCATGCACCTTTACAAAAAAGCCACCCTCACTTTCCAACCCGATGGCAGCCAGTCCAACTTCTCCCCGTAGGAATCTGGGTCCCCAGAGTCTCACCAGAAACTGGAGTTCAGAGCAGTTGGGAGCTTGTATCTCCCTTTGGATTGAAAAAAACAGTGCACCCAGTCGCCAGCCGCCAGCCCGATTCGCGCGCCTCCATACCTCTGCTTTTCCACGCTTGTGCACATCCTACCTGGTCTCAATGCTCTTTTCTCTTCCCTTCTAATTGTAGAACTTCTACTCAGCCAGCTTTCCCATGGTTCTGGGTGATAGACGTTTTGTCTTTTAGTAGTAGTTTTGGTGTGGTTGTGAGAGGCAGCACGTATAGGTGTATACCTTATGCCGCTACCTTGGTGTATTTTTTTCAGTGTAGAGAACTTTTAAAATCTATTCTCTCAGCAACTTTCAAATCTGCAATGCAATATTATTAACTACAGTCACTTGCTGCACATTACATCCCAGGACTTATAAAACAGTCAGAGTTCTTATGTCTTCCCAAAAACATTTTTTAAAAAGTATCTTTTTATTGATTTCAGAGAGGAAGAGAGAGACAGAGAGGAATAGAAACATCAATGATGAGAAAGAATCATTAATCAGCTGCCTCCTGCACATCCCCTATTGGGGATTGAGCTTGCAATCTGGGCATGAGCCCTGACCGGGAATCAAGGCGGGACCTCCTTGTTCATAGGTCCATGCTCAGTGACTGAGCCACCCAGCCAGGTGGAAAACTTGTAAGATAGTGGGAACTTTGGGGAGGTCCTGAGGATGTGCAAATAGCTGGGCAGTAGGTCTGAGAGTCGGGTGGTATTGGCCAGTGCAGGAAGGTGGGCAGGTGCAGGAAGGCCGGCAGGATTCCAGGCCTGATCTCCCCTCTGTGGCTGGGAGGAGGGTGCCGGGTGAGAATTAGGTCTGAGCAGAGTTCCTCCTGCAGGCTGGCTCAGGCAGGCGCTGTCAAAGAAGCCCAAGGAGATGCCTGTGTCCCAGGAAACCACTTCCAGTGATGCTTCACCACGGTGCTCAGATGACCCCCCATCCCCGGGCCTCAGCTCCGCTGCATCTGCTGAGTCTCCCACTGCCCTGCCACCTGCACTGGAGGGCGCCTCCGGCAGCAGCAGTGGTGGGGGTGCCACCAGCAGCAGCAGCAGTGGTCGCTGGAGCAGGGACTACGACGTGTGCGTGTGCCACAGCGAGGAGGACCTGGCGGCTGTGCAGGAGTTGGTGGCCTACCTGGAGGGCAGCACTGCCAGCCTGCGCTGCTTCCTGCAGCTGCGGGACTCTGCCCCAGGCGGCGCCATCGTGTCTGAGCTGTGCCAGGCACTGGACAGCAGCCACTGCCGCGTGCTGTTCATCACTCCCGGCTTCCTGCGTGACCCGTGGTGCAGGTACCAGATGCTGCAGGCCCTGAGCCAGGCTCCGGGGGCTGAGGGCCGCACCATCCCCCTGCTCGCTGCCAGCCTGGCCAGAGCCGCCTACCCGGCTGAGCTCCGCTTCATGTACTTCGTGGATGGCCGGGGACCCGACCAAGGCTTCCGCCAAGTAAAGGATGCCATCCTGCGCTGTAAGCTCTGTGAGGAGG
The DNA here is from genome assembly GCA_026230045.1 of Corynorhinus townsendii. Classification (NCBI taxonomy): domain Eukaryota; kingdom Metazoa; phylum Chordata; class Mammalia; order Chiroptera; family Vespertilionidae; genus Corynorhinus; species Corynorhinus townsendii. The sequence continues at coordinate 15,972,290 of JAPDVU010000014.1, forward strand.
GGATGAGGATGGGGAAGGAGTCAGCATCGATCTGCTTGGGCCTTCAGGAGACAGTCCTGTAGCCCAGGAGTTCAACACGTAGGCTCAGAAAGCAGTGTGTTTCTCGGGCAGTAACTTAACCCCTCTGTGCCTAGGTGTCCTCATCGTACATGAGAATGATACCATGTACCACAATCAGTATACACACTACGTACTTGTTCAGAGCAGGGCCTGGCACATGGAAAGCACTCATAACAGGCACCTATCAAGTCCTCAATTAGTCTTAGCCATTGTTAGCATTCCTAGTGTGAGTTTCTCTCACACAGGTCAGGTTGGAGGAACATGTACACTAATAAAAGGAAAAGATGCAAATTGACCGTCCTTCGCAATGCCCACCAGCCAATCAGGAGTGAGTATGCAAATTAACCCAACAAAGATGGTGGATTAATTTGCATGCTCAGGCGCTGAACAGCCGGGGCGTGGGATGCTTGTGTTGTCGGCATTCCGCACCCCTCTAGCAGCTTCAGGCCTCTGGGCAGGATGGGAAGGCAGAAAGGCAGCTCCGGGTTGGAGCAAAGGTGATGCCAGCAGCTGGGAGAAGGAAGGCCTGTTCTTAAACGAATCTTCATGCATCAGGCCTCTAGTGGTTTAATAAGGCAAGAAGAGGTGTAAAATAATGGGGAAGAATTGCCTCTGATAAGTGGAGGACATTATCTTACAGGGGGAAGTAAACTAGATAAAAAGTTACAGGAGCTCTGGCCTGTGGTGGCTCAGTTGGGTGAGTGTCCTTCCGGGCACCAAAAGGTTGTGGGTGTGATTCCCTGTCAGGGCACACACCTAGGTTGCAGGTTCAGTCCTGGTCAGGGTGCATATGGCCAATCAGTTTCTCTCTCACATCGACATGCCCCTCTCTTAAAAAAAGTGCCAATAAAAACAGATTTTTTTTTTTTTTTAAAAAGAAGAGGTGGAAACTGTAGGGAGCACCTTGAAAAGGCCCCTGAAAGAGAGAAATATTTATAGGAGATGTGTTGGGGAAGGGTAACAAGCCCTGTGATTCTGTTTGGTCTCTTTCAGATCTGCAGAACCTCAGCTGACACTTCTGACTCTACCAAGGGACCCAGGAAGCTGGCACAAGCTGGAAATCAAGTGAGAGAGCATGGGGCCTGGACCCCGCAGTGTGACAGGGCCCAAGGAGCCAGAGGTGGTAGTGCTTTGTATGTGATGCTGGGATCAGATTGCCCAGTGGGCTTCCATTATTGTGGGCTCCCCAAGAAGGCCCTGGGGAAGCTGGGTACTCCCCAGGAAGGCCATGAGAAAGCTGGGGACTCCCCCAGGAAGGCCATGGGGAAGCTGGGGACTCCCCAGGAAGGTCATAGGAAAGCCAGAAAGAGTTGGTAGGAGGTGCTGATACCAAGATGACCACCCGTGTTTTGGCTCCTCCTTATGGGACATGAGTCTGGCACATCCCTATGTCTTCTTCCCCTGGGATCAGGCTCTGGTGTAGAGATGCCTTCCTCCTGAACAGGTGACTCACCTGGTGAATCAGCTAGAAGCCTGGGGGCATGTCTCCACATGAGTGGTTTTTCCTATTGCCGGGGAAACCCTGGGACAGATGTCAAGAGGAAGACACAGGTGTCAGGTCTCGCACCCTCACACTGCTGCCCTTCTCTTTCCCTTCACTCACTTCAGAAAGCTCATGGAACATGCACTCAGCATGTATTTATTTTACTGTGTGCAGGTCCATGAAAGACTCAACTCTAGAAACCATTCTGAATAGACTAGAGAGGTCAGAGGGCAGGTGGGGTAAAAGGAAGGAAAGCTCGGACCTTTGATGTGGGATCAAAAGCCCACCCACCCATGCTTTGACATGTGGGGCCGCATTAGGGGTCTAGCTGGAGCTCATGCTTTGCAGTGGCTTCTTCGCCTCTGCACCAAGAGAAACCAGCATTTTTCTTCTGCCAAAGGACTGTGTGCCTTGTAGGACAGGCAAGGGTCCTTCTTCAGTTCTCAGTAAGAGTTGATTGTTAAACCAAAATCAATTTCTCATTCCCCCAATGTGTACTATTGTGCCTCTTCTCTCACTTCCCCGTCCTTTTACTGAAACACATTTATACATATATTATATATATTTGTAATTGAGATACAATTGGCATATAACAGTTAGTTTCACGTATATGAGTCGATATTTGTATGTATTGTGAAAATGTTTTCTATTGTTAACTATGAATTATTTTATTACATACAAAAGGGCAAAAGCATACTGTTGTGTACACTCACATACCTTCAACCAGCTTAAGAAGTAAAAAATTACAATCCCTAGGGTGTTCTCCTTTGTGACCTTAATTATTGTCCTCCCATCTCCTACCAGAAGTTACCACTGTTCTGAGTTCTGAATTTATCATTCTTAGCTTTTGTCCAGAAATTTACTATATATGTATGTATCCCTGACAACATATTTACTTCTACATGGTTTTATACTTTACATAAATAGTATTATGATTTGTATTCTGCAAATTCCTTTTGTTTATCATGTTTGTAAGATTTAGCCACATTGAGGCATGTAACTGCAGTAAATTCACTTTCGATCCATCATGTAAACATACCACTATTTAGTCACATATTCTTTTACAAATGGACATTGGGTTGTTTCTAGGTTTTTTGCTATTATACTAAAAGCAGTAAGCCTATGAACATTTTTGTACATGTTTCCACGAACAAGATTTTCTAGGATTTAGTCTTGGTGGGGAACAGCTGCGTAGTAAAGAATACACACATTTAGTTTTGGTAGAAGATACCAAATTTTCTTCCAAATTAGTTGTGTCAATTTATGTTCCTACCACTTGTGTATGAATTCCCACTGTTTAAGGTTCTTATTAACATTTAGAATTATCAGATTTGAAAATGTTTGCTAATCTGGTGGGTGAAACCTGGTATCCTATTATCATAATACTAAAGGCCTGATATATGAAGATTCGTGCAAGAATGGGCCTTCCTTCCCCTGGCTGCTGGCAATGCCTTCGCTCTGGCCAGAGCCACCTTTTCGCTCTGGCCCGGAGCCGCCTTTCCGCATTCCCATGCTGCCCAGAGGACCAGAGCGGCTGGGGTGGTATGGAACACTTGCATTGTCGCGACGCAAGCGTCCTGCCACGCCCCTGATCGGTTGGCACCTGAGTATGCAAATTAACCCGCCAGCTTTGTTAGGCTAATTTGCATACCCACTCCTGATTGGCTGGTGGGTGTCACGAAGGTATGGTCAATTTGCATCTTATTCTTTTATTAGTATAGATTCTTGTTTTCCTTTTTACCTTTTTCTTAAAAAATATATTTTGTTGATTTTTTTTTTTACAGGGAGGAAGGGAGAGGGATAGAGAGTTAGATCGATGAGAGAGAAACATCGATCAGCTGCCTCCTGTACACCTCCTACTGGGGATGTGCCCGCAACCAAGGTACATGCCCTTGACCGGAATTGAACCTGGGACCCTTCAGTCTGTAGGCCAATGTTCTATCCACTGAGCCAAACCAGTTAGGGCCCTTTTTATCTTTTTTATGAAGATTTGGTGAATCCCCATATGCCCAATGCCCAGCTTCAATAATTACCAACTCAGAGCTAAGCTTATATCAACGTTAACCCTACTCATTCCTGGGCTGCCGACTGTCCAGTCTTCTGAAGCCAATCCCAGGCTTTATTTTATTCCTCCATATTTAAGTATATATCTCTAAATCATTATAAGGTTTTAAAAAAATGACAATATAACTATCTTTTAAAGAATAGAGGTTTTATTTTTTAAATATAAAAATCTTACCTATTGCTGTGCAGTCTGTGTTTTTGTGTCTTATTTAGTCCTTCCTCACTCCTGCACTTCTCTCTGGGAGTAATTCACACGCAGGTCTTTAACACACCTGGATGGTCTCTTTGGGTTGGTTTTTGTTATTTCCTCTGGCTTGTAAGTCAGAGATCCATCCCCCCCTCACCCCCATTTGAACAGCTTTTATTTGCTGATTAGCTCATCCTCTCTCCCACTGACTATAACGTCACTGCTTGTCATATGTGGGGGTCTAGTCCTGAGTTCCTCAGTCTCCTCAACTTGTGTGTTTGTGTCTCCCTGTATTAGTGGCGCACTGGCTTACTATGGTGTGTGGTTTTTTTAAAAAGTATATTTTTATTGATTTCAGAGAGGAAGGGAGAGGGAAAGATAGAAACATCAATGATGAGAGAGAATCATTGATCAGCTGCCTCCTGCACGCCCCACACTGGGGATGGAGCCCGCAACCCGGGCATGGGGTTGACGGGAAATTGAACTGCGTTCATGGGTCGACGCTCAACCACTGAGCCACGCTGGCCGGGCCTTACTATGGTTTTTAATAACCTTGATAACTTATAGGTCAGTCCTTTCTACTCTGCTTATTCATCAAAAATCACTTGGACTTATTCCTCTCTTCTTTTATAGAAATTATTTCATTTGTCAACTTTTAGGAAAATGCCTGGTTTTTGTTTGTTTGTTTTGTTTCTCTATTGGGCTGACATAGAGTTGAGAGATTCATTTTGGAAGAATAGATTTTTTTATGATATTGAATCTTCATGAAAGTGATATGTGTTCCTTTTTTGATGCCTTTAAATGTATTTCAATAAAGCTTTGTAATCATAATCATTCTCCATGTTAGTCAGTCGAATCTTTTATTCAGTCTGTTCCTTAGTACTTCATATTTTCTGTTGCTAGAGTAAATATTTTTAAATTATATATTTTTTATCTATTACTGGTAGAAAGGATTGCAATTCATTTTGCACACTGATCTGATATTAAGCAAACCACTGAATTATTTATTCCCTAAGACCACAGACTTTGTTGTTTCTACAAAGACGATCATAAAATTCGAAAACAGAAACTTCCTTGTTTCCTGGGCTGCTGAGGACCGCCAGCAAAATGCTGAAAGTCGCCACAGCAGCCATCTTGGTCTCCTTCATCATTTTAAAGGGAATACTTCAAACATTTCTCCATGAAATGTGATATTCGTTGTAGGTTTTTGGTTTGGTACATATTTTTTAACAAGTTGTAACTATCCTGCTGTTTCTAGTTACTTAACTTGAGTGGGCTTTACATGTAATCTAAAATGTCCACATTTGATTTCAGAGAGGAAGGGAGAGGGAGAGAGAGAAACATCAATGATGAGAGAGAATCATTGATTGGCTGCCTCCTGCACGCCCCCACTGGGGAGCAAGCCTGCAACCCAGGCATGTGCCCTTGACTGGAGTTGAACCCAGGACCCTTCAGTCCATAGGCTGATGCTCTATTCACTGAGCCAAACCAGCTAACCCCCCCGCCCCTTGATTTTTAGAGGGGAAGTAGAGAGACAGCAAGAGAGAGACATATTGATTGGCTGCCTCCTGCATACGCCCTGACCAGGGCCTGGGATCCAGCCTGAAACCCAGGTATGTATCCTTTACTGCAATCAAACCTGTGTGTGACCCTTCAGTCCATTGGTCCATGCTCTAACCACTGAGCAAACCAGGTAGGGCCGGATATTATAGATAGATAGATAGATAGATAGATAGAGAGAATATTTTTATTGATTTTTTACAGAGAGGAAGGGAAAGGGATAAAGAGTTAGAAACATCAATGAGAGAGAAATATTGATCAGCTGCCTTCTGCACATCTACTGGGGATGTGCCCGCAACCAAGGTACCTGCCCTTGACCGGAATCAAACCTGGGACCTTTCAGTCTGCAGGCCGACGCTCTATCCACTGAGCCAAACCGGTTAGGGCTATGGATATTTTAATCAGAATTATAACTGTGTTGATGAATTTGCCACTAATGAATAAATTTCTCCACAATATTTCTTCTGTGCTCACCCTAAGGGCCACTCCTGTTTCTAAATAATGTCAAGCTCATTATTGCTTTAGGGTCTTTAGGATCTGATATCTACTTTGCCTGAAACACATTTTCCTGGCTGTTTCCTTCTTATCATTCAAGTCTTAGCTCAATGTCACCTCCTGAGAGAGCACCCACCTGTGACCACCTTATCTAAAGTCCTCCCTGTACCCAGAGTCTATCGCATTGCTGTTTATTCTATAAATAACACATTAATCGTTAACCTAAAATGATCGTATTTGCTTACCTCATCTCTCTTTGAATATGAATTCTATGAAAATAGAGGTCTTTCCTGTCTTTTTCAGGATGGACAGTGTCTGGCAAATAGAAATGGAGGACCAGAGAGGGTAAGTGACTTCCCCAAAGTTGCACAGATAGTCAATGTTGGAGCCAGACTTCATGGCTCCGAATTCAGAGCTTTCTGTTAAAACACAGCTACTCTTTCCAGGTTCAAGAAGAGAAAAGAAAAGAAAAAAGAAAAAACATGGGTGGAGGGAGGAGGCAGAAAAAGAAAAGAGGAAGCAAGAAAGGGGAGGAAGGAAAAGGAAGAATGCGTGCACACCTAGACCTTTTCAGATCAGGGCCTTGTAGTTTCAAGCAGGTTTTGCTATTGTCATTTACCCTCAGGGCATTTTGTTTTCTAGTGTTGCTTTCAGTTTGTAACCTCCTACTGAATGGCCCCAGAAGGTGAGGGATGTACCCAGGAAACTTGTGAACAAGCAGCAAATGTTTCTGGTTGGAGATAACTGCTCCAGATCCTAAGCTTCCCCTACTAATGTGCTCTGCTTCGGGAAACAATTAGGCTTTTATCCAACTCAGTATATAGGGTGTCCTAAAATTATATATATATACACAGTGGCCCGCCGGCCCAGCTCCGTGGTTGAGTGTCCACTATGAGCCAGGAGGTGGCGGTTGGATTCCCAGTCAGGGCATGGGTTTCAGGCCCCAGTTGTGGAGTGTGCAGGAGGCAGCCCATCGGTGATTCTCTCTCATCGTTGACATTTCTCTCTCTCTCCCTCTCTGAAATCAATAAAAACATACATTTTAGAAACAATTTATTGATTTTTTACAGAGAGGAAGGGAGAGGGATAGAGAGTTAGAAACATCAAGGAGAGAGAAACATCGATCAGCTGCCTTCTGCACATCCTCCACTGGGGATGTGCCCGCAACCAAGGTACATGCCCTTGACCGGAATCGAACCTGGGACCCTTCAGTCCGCAGGCTGACGCCCTATCCACTGAGCCAAACTGGTCAGGGCAAAACATATTAAAAAAAAAAAAAATGTGGACCAATAAATAAGATCGGCTCAACTGGTTGGTTTTAGAAGGACTGCTTCCATGCTAACTAATCAGAGTTGGTATAATTTTTGTTAAAGCGTCGGTGTTCCAACAAGGTGTCAAAGTTCAGAGTCCGGCCCGGATGGCCGGGGTGCCCTCCCCAGCGCAGCACTGCAACCGCCTGTTTAAGGGCTGGCTGCCCGCTTTCCTCTTCCCTCAGCGCCCAGGTCAATTCAGTCCCTTGGCTGAAATCGGTCACCAGGCAGGTCGCTGGGGTCAGCGACCGGAGCATGCCGGGAGTTGTAGTAGCGGCCGGTCGCGCAGGTGGGCGGGGCGCGTCGGGGTCTGCGCAGGCGCGCTCTCCCGTGGGCAACATGGCGGACGCGGCTCCTCCACCGAGCAAGAGGAAGCGCGAAGTGGCAGCCGCAGGAGAAGAAGCCCCCGGCACAGAGGACAAGGAAGCCAAGGTAGCCGGCGTTGGGAATGGCACCTCTGCCCCTGTCCACCTTCCTTTTTCTGGCTTCAGAGTGCAGAAAGTGTTGCGGGAGTCTGCGAGGGACAAGATCCTCTTCCTACATGGCAAGGTATCGTCGGCGGCCCGCGGCGGGGGCGGAGGCGAGGGCGGCGGGCGTGGGACCGGGTACAGCCGCCGGGGAGGCGGATCTCGTGGGCCCTCGGCCGGGAAGCACCAATCGCATTACTCGGGGGTGAGGGAGAAAGCGCAGGTCTGGAATGCTTTGGGGGCGGGGGGAGTGGAGAAGACGCGGTCACCCGCGGAGGCAGGGAAATTTAACACGTGCGGCTGATTTTCCTAATCCCTCCCTTATAAAAGTAACCACTAACACGTGTAGGGTGTATGGCAGGTGAGTAATCTCCTGTTACATGCTCCAAGTCATTCATCATGTACTCATCCAATCTGTAAAGGTGCTAGGAACCCAGTAAATGTGGCTGGACCGCCTCGCTCCTCCGTGCCCCTGGGATCGACAGGAGACTGTAGGAGACATGATCCCTGCTGTACGGGACACCAGCCCTGACAGAGGAGGCAGGTTATTAAATGGGTAATTCAATTCCACATGCCATGCGCTGACAGACCAGCACTGAGCTAGGTCCTGGGATGTAGAGATGAAGGTTCCCATCCCTGATCTTCAGGGGTGCAGAGGACCTTGGGGGAGACACATTCACAGGGCTGGCCAAGACTACACGTGCTCAGCTCTCTAGCAGGGACTGGGGAGAGCTTGGAGGCCAGCCTGTTACCAGGGAGGAGGCCCCGCCAAGGGCAGGTATTATGGTTCCCCAGAACTCCTAGCAGAAGCTCTCATTTTGGGAGGATCAGGGGGACCTGGTCCTAGGCATCCGTGCTTCTCTGTGTGTGTCTTGTGTCTTTCACAAGGTTCTGTCTGGTTCTCTCAGCCCCACTTGTCTTCAGTCGGCAGCACCGCTTAAGAGTTGAGCCCTGAGAACATTTGAATTTCAAGGAGTTAGTTGGGATGCCCAGATTCTAGTTTCTTTTTCAATATTGACTGTTCAGGGACCTGGGGGCAATCGCAGACCTCCCTACGGACCTCTGTTTCTTCATCTGTAAAATGGGGCGAAGTTAACAAGAGGCCTTGTGAGCTTAACATTGAAGACAGCCCAGAAGCTTTCCACCTTTTAGAGCAGGCGTGGGGAACCTTTTTTTCTGCCAAGGGCCATTTGGATATTTATAACATCATTCTCTGGCCGTACAAAATTACCAATTTAAAAGTTAGCCTTCTTAAAACAAACAAACAAAACTAGCCTGCTATATTTGGTCATTTAATTAACTCACCCCTAATGCCTTGGCAGGGCCGGACCAAATGATTTCCTCTGCCTCCTGAGCAGGATGTGTGTCCCCCCCCCCCCCCCCCTTAGAAGGAAGGATTTAGGTTAATGATTTCTCCTCTGGGAGGAGAAACAGCGCCATTGGCTAGACTTGCGGGGAGAGAAAGTGCAGGGAAGGAAATCCCAAAAGTTGGGAATTCAGAGGCCCTCGGGGGGGTTTCTGCCTCTGTTCCCCAGGCCTCATGGGTGTCTCTGCCCACAGGTGAATGAGGCCTCTGGGGACGGAGAGGACGCCATTGTGATCCTGGAGAAGACACCGTTTCAGGTGGAACAGGTGGCCCAGCTCCTGACAGGCAGCCCTGAGCTCCAGCTGCAGTTCTCCAACGATATTTACAGCACCTATCACCTGTTTCCTCCAAGGCAACTGAGTGGTGAGAAGCGGAGGCCGAGGCGGCCGAGGCGGCTGCTTGTGCGGAGAGCAGGGTGGTGGGAAGTTAGGGAGGTAGGGAGGGGTGGCTACTCTCCATAACTGATTTGCATACTCTAGTGCAAGAGTTCTCAATGGAAGGAAGAGGGAATTTTGCCTCTCCCCCCTCCCCGCTCCCCCCCCCCCCCGAGACATTTGACAATCTCCGAATGACAATTTTTGGTTGTCAGAATTGGGGAGGTGAGGGTTGCTGCTGGCAGCTGGAGGGTAGAGGCCAGGGATGCTGCTAAATGTCCTATAGAACACAGGATGGGGCCCCCACAACAAGAAATGGTGGTAGCGCCCTAACCGGTTTGGCTCAGTGGATAGAGCGTTGGCCTGCGGACTGAAGGGTCCCAGGTTCAATTCCGGTCAAGGGCATGTACCTTGGTTGTGGGCACATCCCCAATAGAGAGTGTGCAGGAGGCAGCTGAATCGATGTTTCTCTCTCGTTGATGTTTCTAACTCTCTATCCCTCTCCCTCTCCATTCCTCTCTGTAAAAATCAATAAAATAAAAAAAGAAGAAAAAAAAAAGAAATGGTAGTAGTGTCAAGGTTGAGAAGCTGTGCTCTGGTGGAGTATGCTTTGAGGAGGAAGTGTGATTCATGGGAGAGAACCGTTCATCTACTAACTGAATAAAAATGAATGTCAGCACTTATTAAATCCTTACATTGTACTAGCCACTATTCTGAGTGCTCTTCCCGTATCATCATATTTTATCCTCAGAATAGCCTTGTGGTGATAGGACTTTACAGGTGAGGGAACTGAGGTTTTTGAAAGGTGGAGTAACTTGGCCAAGATCACACAGCCACCAGGCGCCCGAAACACGGAGATCTTCTAGTAGCTGAGCACTTGCTCGCCACACTTGGTGAAATGAGCAGTGTGCTGGGTCACTTCCCTAAAGGAACTTACGTTCTATAGGGGAGACAGTGAGTGTGATTGAGGGGGATGGACTTGAGAAGGGCAGGAATTCAAGGGTTAGAAGACAGAGATTGGTGTGTAGGGGGGAGTAGGGGGGAGGATTGGTTTGTTTGTGTTTACTTTTTTTAGAGAGAAACATTGATGTGCAGTTGCCTTTCGTAGGAGCCCCGACCCAGGATTGAACCCGTGACCTGGGTATGTGTCCTGACTGGGAATCAAACCCGCCACCTTTTGGTGTAGGGGACAGCGCTTCAACCAACTAAGCCACACCAGCCAGGGCCAGAGATTTGTGTTTGATGGCAAGTACTTTTTTTTTCTTTTTCATCTTCACCCAAGGATATGCTTTTCATTGATTCTACAGAGAGGAAGGGAGAGGGGGAGAGAGAAAAATATATCGATTGGTTCTCTCCCACATGCATCCTGACTGGGGATTGGACCCACAAGCTGGGCACGTGCACTGATGAGAACTGAACCTGAGAACCTCTGGTGCATAGGACGATGCTCCAACCACTGAGCACACCAGCCAGGACACAAGTATAATTGAAAAGCGGGCAAAAGAAGAATATTCCATGCCAGAAGCCAGGCATGAGGTGAACATTTTCTTTCTGTGGTTATATTGAGTAGGCCGCTTTGTCGGAAGTGTGAGGGACACTGGTTGACCTTGAAGTGCCTTGCGGACCAGGAAATGCTGGGATCTGCTTTGCAGCACATACCCATCTGCCTTTTTATTTGCCTTCTGGCGTTAAGAACAGTTTGGCTTTACGGATATCCTGCCACAGCCTTTCTGACAGACTTAGTCTTTTCTGCACCCCACAAAAGGATGCTATTGTTGTCCTTGGGAAATATATGTGAATACTTGATGTGAGACCAGCAAAGCAGCCTGGTCCTCCATTGAGGGGAAGCCAGATTGATTGGCTCAACTTGCCAGAAACGGACAGCTGTATTTACTTTCTCAGGCATGGACCTTTAAGCAAATTGATCCTTCAACTCACAGAGGCAGGAGCATGACAGAAGGCACTGTCGCCAGACAGCACCTGGGATTCTGGGGTGTTTATTCTGCCGTCACCCCTTTCCCTGGCCTCCCTGCATCCCTGCATCTACCCTCCCCAACCCTCAGCCAAAAGGAAGGGTCTCCACAGAGCGGCTCTGGAGAATTCACAGCTTTTTCTTATTTTATTTTTCCAGTACTTCTCTGGTACTGCACAAGGTGATGAGGGCCCCTCCTTATCTTTGTCGTTTTTTCCCTTAAAATAAGTAGTGAAAGGGACAGTCAGTTATCACTTCACCCCAGGCCCTCTTCCCCGTTCGGAGCCCCACGGTGTCTGCCTTTTCCCCCGTACAGCCTGCTCCCACTGGGTGCCTTAGAGGTTAGCTCATTTTCCAGCGCTGCCTTCTGAGCATAAGTGCTCGCATGCATGCGGTGTGGTCCACTTTGTTCTCCCTGCCCAGACGAAGGCATAATAGTTTGTTCAGAGCTGTCCTCTCTCTCTCCTTGTGTAGCTATACATCCTGTCCCTGGATGAGCTTCTTGGCAAACTGGACAGGGCCAGAGAATAAGTATTTTAAGCTTTATGAGCCACAAATGGCCTCTGCCACATACTCCCTTTCTTGATTGATTTTTAGCGAGAGAAAAAGAAACAGCAATTTGTTGTTCCATTTGTTCATGCACTCGTTAGTTGTTTCTTGTACGTGCCCTGACTGGTCATTGACCCCAAAACCTTGGCATATCAGGACAGCGCTCAAACCAACTGAGCTACCCGGCCAGGACTCTCCTTTTTCTTTTTCTTAACGCCTTTAAAAGTGAAAATACTGCTCTTAGCTGGGCCAGGTTCGACCTTCTGGCAGTTTGTCAACCCCTGGTTCAGATTTTCCCCGCTCAGAATGTGATCTGTGGACCGGCCGTGTTGGTATCCCCTGGGAGCTGTTAGACACACAGAATCTCAGGCCCCCCCTCCAGACCTCAGAATCAGAATCTGCATAGGAGCAAAACCCCCAGGGGACTCACGCACACTAAGTTTGAGGGAGCTGGTCTTGAATCATCACCTGTGTGCGGGTGATATCCATGTTTATTTCTCTATCCCTGACCTTTCCAAGAACCCCAGGCTCATATTGTAATGAACACCGATTGGGCATCTCTCTTCATTTGGAAGTCTCATAGGTACCAGATAGGCAAGATGTGAGACTCCGATGCACTATGCGTGTGTAAGTACTTCGCACGTGCTAATTCGTAGCTGCCATCATTATTCTGACGTGCTAGGCCCTCTGCTGGGTACTGGAGCTTCAGAGATGAATAAGACACCGTCTTTAGCCTCACAGTCTTGCTATGAAAAGAGGGAAGTAAACTCCACAGGGTTTGGTCATTGCCTGGGTGTAGGGAACCGAGGTCGTTGAGAGTTGGGGCATGTCAGACCCTTTTCCGGTCCTCGGCAGCCAGACCCATGTTAGGTGCTCAATAAATGGCTGCTGAATAAAGCCACAGGCTGAGGGCTGCGTTCTTTCCTGCGGGCCAAGCACTCCACAGCCACGAGGGGGCGGCATTGCCAAAGCATTCCATAGCCGGCTCCTTTGGCTCCTTTGACCTCCCTTGCCAGAGCCTTTCCGTCCTGCCTCTCCGTTCTCATTCTGAGGCACCAGCTCCTCCCACTGCCAGGGGGGACCTTAAAGTGTGCTTCCACAGCCTCAGCCCTTGAACCCCCTGCACAGTTGCCCCTTGAGTTTCTCTGCTTTCTCCAGCTGTTTCTCTAGAACTTCCCAGAATAGGTGTCTGGGGGAGCTCCCCCCCCTTTCTTTTAAAAAAAAAAAAAATTTTATTGATTTTTTACAGAGAGGAAGGGAGAGGGATAGAGAGTAAGAAACATCGATCAGCTGCCTCTTGCACACCTCCTTCTGGGGGTGTACCCGCAACCAAGGTACATGCCCTTGACCGGAATCGAACCTGGGCCTTTCAGTCCGCAGGCCGACGCTCTATCCACTGAGCCAAACTGGTTAGGCCCCCCCATTTCTGAGCTGGTCACTCTCCTTATTTCTTCTGGTCTTTCTCTGGTCACTGGCACATTTCTCCTTTAGCTTGGCGGTCTTGCAGTCTTCTCCTTTATCCCCTCCAAATCTCAGCTGGCCACGAGCGGCCACTGCCCCCTCCATTGACATAGTAGAGCATGGGCATCCGAGGCAGACATGCAGGGTCCTGTCCCAGCGCTAACACTGACCAGCAGTGGGAGCTGAGGCAGCGTGCTGTTCGGGTTTCAGCGTCCTGCAGGGGCGGAGCAAGCCTCGGGTCAGACTGGGATGCTGCCTTGCCCTTTACTAACTGTGAGGAGTTGGGAAGTTTCTGTGCTCGTGTAACGCGCCGGATGCCATGTGCGTTGGGGGTACATCAGGTAGCATCGCTGTCTTTGGAGTCTGTAGTGAGGCAGACGGCCAACCAGGAAACAGGTCTCCGTGGCCCTGAAGGGAGAGGGCTGCGTGGGATGGACGTCCAGGAGCCTCTCTGGAGCTGACTCCCAGACTGAGACCTGGAGGAGCCAGCAGTGCAGAGAGCTGGTGAGGGGGCGAGGAGAATGTTCTGGGCTGAGGGAATGGGCCGTGTTCTGGGGGAGGAAAGATAAGTAGAAAGGAGGCCGTTGTGTTGGGAGCTTGGAGGGGCAGCTGGTGTCCATGGTGTGGGGTGCAGATGAGTTTGGGGAAGTAGCTGGTAAACTCGTTTAGCAACTGAACATACCTCAGGGTGATTACGGCAAAAATAAGAGAACAATTTTTTGTTTAGCCTCTGCCCACAGTGAGAAATACCTTTCACGTGGTCACCCAGTACCTGTGAATAAATACACAGGTTTGCAAACACAACCCTACCCTTACTTTGTGGGATACTCTCTAGTTTTTTAACTTAATTCCAGTCATGTGTATTTCCCTTTTAAAAAAAAGTCTAGTCGTAACCTTCTAAATGAATTTCATCACCACTGTCATGAGTTAGGACCCATTGGGAGAAGGTGTATAAGGCGCTTAGCATACAGCGTGTATCTGACGTGTTAGTCATTTTCTATTATTGTTACTCCTTTACAATTCTGTGAGCCTTAAGTGGAGCAACATATGCAGCATATGGAAATGCCAGCCCTGACCGTGGGCAGGTGCCCTTTCTTCCCCCCTGTGGCCATATGGCAAGTGTGAGGACCTGGTGGGCCGGATGGCTGGCATCTTAGTGCTGCTTCTGGCCAGCAGGCAGGGCAGAGCCGGGATCACCTCCTGCTGCTTCCGCTCTCACGCTGTCAGGCCCATGCCTATCAATGGAGCCCTTTCACTGAGCCCTCTGTTCCCTCTTACCTGAGAAGAAGGGGGAGATACTAGGGAGAGGGGTGTGACTCAGAAATCCAGGCTGCATCTAAAAAGGCCAATTGTTTTCCTGATGGAGAGCAGGGTGTGGGATCTCAGGTTCAGAGGAGCAGAAGGCATTTGTGTGAGCGAGGCCAGGCAGGGCAGGGGAGGCCTGGGAACCGCTCATCTCTCGGTTGCAGGGCACTCCCAGGACCTGAGCGGCAGGCAGGATTTCCTCCTGTGCTCTTGGCAGAGGTGAAACTCGGACCTGAGTTTAGAGTGCGGACTTGTTTGGGAGGAGCATTTTAAAGACTAACCGTTCCCATAGGAGTTTTCCTGGCAGCCTTGGTCATGATAAAAAAAACAACAAAAAAAACACAAAAAACAAAACTAGAAACAACCTGGATATCATCTCAAAATAGAATAGATAACTAAATTGAGATGTTTCCCTACACTGGGCTGCTTCTCGGTTGCAGTGGAAATGAATGAACTACAAGAAAAGCGAGACTCAGAATACACCGTGTGATTCCCGATAAAGTTGAAAAGCAAGCGGGTCTAAACAATCTACCGCTTACGGTACACGCATACATCAGAAAACTAGGAAGACAAAAAAGATAAGATTCCTTCACACCTGATTCAGCAACATGGTCGTCTCTGGTGGGGGTGGGGCAGAAAGGTCATCGAGGGCCTGGTAATGTTCTGTTGTTTGGACAGTGTGCACCATGCGCGTGTATTTAAAATTTTTATTTTAGGTCTTTAAACTGTGGCACATTTTATATTTAAATACACATGCACTGTACGTATATACAAATATGTGTCTATGTGAATACACACACGTTTGATATGTACAACATGTTTTCCAGGGAAAATTGGCGGGTCCTTAGAGAACTAAGATTATTTCCCCACTAAATTGTAAGGCTCTACTCATTCTCCAGTTTGGTTTCTCGTCACTGTTGTAGAGAGTAAAAATGTTGATTCAGGCCTCCTTCCTCTTGGTTTTGGGCATTAGGAGACTTGTTTCTGCACACCGCCTCTTCTCTGGGGCCCAGGAGGCAGGGCCTGGCCCTTTTCCCTCAGGGCCCAGGGAGCTGTGCTGTGCTGAGTGTACTCCAGGACGGTGCCAGCCCTGGCAAGACAGGCAGTGTGGAAGGTCCTCCAACAACTGTAAGAGGCCCGGTACCAGGCTCTGCGGGCCCCGCTCCAGCACAGACGGGCATAGGCCTCACTCACCCCATCCCGGAGGGTGCCCTCGGCAGCCCTCCCATGCCACCTGAGCCAAAGGACAAGAGTCCTCTGAGCAGTGACCAGCAGGGAAAGCCTTGCCAAGCAGGTCACCGGGCGAGCACCATCGTCATCTAGCGTGAGAAATGCCCCAGATGTGCCGGTTCGTGACACCAGGGCAAGTCATGGACTTGCTCAGAGGCTCCATGTCTCAGAGCAGAAAGCAAGGAACCCAATGGCTGGTTAGCCTGCCTCGGGCGTCTGGGTCCTGTGAGATGGTAGTAGCTCAGGTTTGAGTGGAACCTAGAGGCTCTGTGCTTCTTACCTAGAACCGCTCATCAGAATTGCGAAGGAGCTTTCTGGAACACAGAATCTGGACCCACTGAATTGTGTGTCTGGGAGCATTTATCAAAGTCACACCCACCTGTGCAACGAAAGGTTGCCGGTTCGATTCCTGGTCAGGGCACATACCTGGGTTTCAGGTTCCATCCCCAGTCGGCTGTCTGTCTATCTGTCTCTCCTTCTTCCCACTCTTCCTCTCTCTAATCATGTCCTCAGATGAGGATTTAAAAAAAAAGAAGCCACACCATCACACGGTCAACTCATCAAGTAGCACTGGAGGCCTATATGGGCGGGACAGTATCGGGAGCACTCTGCCTCCCCCGGTCGGCTCTCCAGGGGCAGGTGCTGTTAAAATCCCTGGGCTAGTGCTCTGGTGGTTTCCTCCAGACGCTGAATTGAATCATATGCCTCTGCAGTTCTTTCTTAATTTATGAGATTTTGACATTATCAAGTCCCCACTATGGAAGTTGAAAGGTTCAGCTCCTTTATACCTCATTTTATTGTGTTTTGCAGATAACTGTCTGTTTTATACATTGACGGTAAGACCCTCCACCAGCAAAAAGATGACAGTTCACTGAGGGCTCACATGGTTAGCATTTTTTAGCAATAAAGTATTTTTAAATTATAGTATGTACACTGTTTTTAAGACATAATGCTATTGCACACTTAGTAGACTACAGTTAGTGTAAACAAAATGTATGCACTGGGACACCAAAAAGTTCTTGTGACTCACTTCATTGAGATGCTCGCTTTATTGCGGTGGCGGGAACCGAACCTGCAGTATCTCCCGGGTGCGCCTGTGCCTCTCTCACCCTCCCTCCCTGCTCCTCCCAGGTTTTGATGTTTATATTACTCTTTTTAGAATTGCCTTTGGAGTCCTAAATCTATTGCGACCTACTGTCGTTTCGTTTTATCACTCCGTCAGGTGAGAATCTCAGGGCCTCCAGCCTTTTCTTCCCACTCACTCTTCCATCCTTCGCTGTTTCCCAACTTATCTGTGGGCTGTACTTGTACTTCACACGGTCACGGCATGTCCTGTTGTGTAACTGTGAAGTCCTGTATGCTGTGCCTGCCAGTTGACCCTGAGTTGACACCAGTAAGCGGTGCTCTCATTAGTGTGTGCTGCTCCCCTCAGGCCGAGGGCGAGGATCTCAGTGCCGTGTGCCTGCCCAGCGGGTAATCGGTCCTGTGCCACGTGGAGGAGAAGGCTGATGTTGAGGGTGAGTGGGTTCGCTCTGCTTACATTCCAACAGTTCCGCCTAGTCATGCTGCTTTTCAGTTTTTCATACGTGAACCAGGACTTCACCCACTTTTACTTTTTCACAGTTTCTAGTTCCTTTTTTAAAGTTGTGGTTAAAAGAATAAGTGCGTTTACTGTGTTTGTGAAGTTGTCCAGACACTTAGTTGGGTAATTCATTACACGGTGGCTGCTTCCTTCCTGAGGCATGTGCAGACGCTGCCTCCCGCGCCCCAGCCTGGGCGGCTGGTCCAGGCATCTCTCCACCCGGACTCCTTCCACCGCTCCCCAGGTGCAGTCAGTCCTCTGCGCTCTGCAGTCCGTGCCTCCCTCTCCTGTTCTCTCCTCTTGTTCAGCGGAAGTGCACTTGTAAGCACTTCTTAAGAAGGAATACGGGAGAGTAAACTTAAATCCTGTATTTTACCCTCACTTTTGAGTGATGTTTGACTGAATACAAAATTTACATTTTATTTTCCTTTCAACATTGAAGGCATCGATTTAACTCCAGGCATTTGTTGTTGCTAATAAGATATCTGATGCCAATGTGATTCTCATTTTTTCCCCCAAATATTTTTTTTTTTAGTTTTACAGAGAGAGAAACATCAGTGAGAGAGGAACATCATCGATCGGCTGCCTCCTCATGCATCCCTACCGGGGATCAAGCCCATGACCCAGGCATGTGCCCTGACTGGGAATCGAACCAGTAACCTCTTGGTTCCTGAGTCGATGCTCAGCCGCTGATTTCCATTTCTTTACAGCTACCTTGGTTTTGGTTTTTGTCCTTTTTTCATGGCTTTATTAGTTTCCTTTTCTAGAAGCAGATAGTATCTTCTCTTCGTCTTTGGTGTGCCGAAATCTTGTAAGGTGTCTGGTTGGATTTTTTCCATTGTGCTGGGTACTTTTGGACCCTTTGATTTACAAAGTCTGTGTTGCTCTTCTGCTCTGTACATTTTTTCTATTATTTCTTTGATGCTTCGTTTTATTTTCTCTTACTGGAAATCCTATTAGTTGTCAGACTTCCTAGGTTGATCCTGTGTGTGTCTTCTGTTCTCCCTGTTTCCACCTCTGCCTTTTCTGTCTGTGGTGGGTAGAGTGCCTTAACTTTGTCTTGCAGACCTTGTTGTGAAGGCTGTAATTTGGCAGTTGTATTTTTCATTTTCTTCCCTCTGGGTCTCTGATGATACGATTTTCATAGCCTCTTGCTCTTGCTTAGCAGAGGCCAGATTGGGTTTCCTTGCTCTGACACACTAATTAGAATTGTTTTAAAAGTTATCTCCTGACCCTCTGTGATCTCATTTCCTCTGGGCTCTGGTTTTAGTGTTTATTTTGGTCATTCTATTTCAGGCTGCTGGTTTTCCCCGAATGTCTGGTGAACGCTCTCTCGTTTGTACTTAGACCCAGTCCGATAATCCATGAACTGGCTTCGTATCCCTCCCTCTCCCGTAGCCCGTCCCATGCTCCGCGCCGCAGCTCCCTTCAGCGTTGTCTTCACTCGCTCGCTACCTTCCGCTTCCTAACTTTGGGAAACGAATCGCAGTCTCGTTCTCCGCAGCCTCCCACTCATTCCCGTCGCTCTTGGGCATCTGTTCTCTTTTGTGTTTCCTTATATTGCAGAGGGTTTTTAAATGGTCTAAGGGTCACCGTTAAGCAGGAGTTGGTGGCCTTCCATTTATGTCTAGATGTGCTGGGTGGGGTCTCTGTAGGTGTGGGCAGCTTAGACCATAGAGAAGTTACCCCATGCAGGCCACCCCCGGATAGAGCTGGTGCTAGTGCTGAGACAGACCCCGTTTCTCCCAGGTGCTCATGCACAGAGGGCGGGGTGTGCATTGGACATGGCCAGTTCTGTGAGATTGTAAACCTTGTCTCCCTTTGACCTAGCATGTCTGCTCTCAGGTATCTGACCCAGACAATCGCTCACACACATGTGCAAAGAGGTGCAAGAATATTCATTGCAGCATCATTTGTGACAGAAAAAAATCCAAACCTCAGGGACCCTGTTGGCGGCAGGGGTTGGGGGGCCGGTTAACAAGGCACAGTGTGTGCATAGTGTGGGCTACTATGCAGATAATCCATACAGGGTTATCCCACTTGTGCCTAAAAATCAAAATAAAAAGACTTTTATAAAGCTACGGTTGTATTTATGGAAGCTCTTGAAAGAAAAGACTGGAATAATGAACACCCAACTATTATCTGTCTTTACCTCAATGATTAGAATTATTTGAGAATATATTCATGTGACACGTGGAACGATAGATATTTTTTAGAATGTTAACCTCAGAAAACCGATAAACAAAGAAGCAGATCAAACGATTAGCCTGGATTTAGGGCCCCCTTCACAGCCTGAATGATCCTCATCTCTCAGGGCCTGTCAGTGTATCATCAAGAACTGCGTACTCCCAGGACACGTGGACCCCAGAGCCCGGTGATTTCCGCCTCCCTCCCTACGGACACACCGTGACATGCTAATTAAGAGCACTTGGTCATCGAGGGGTGCACACAAGCTGGCGGGTTGGCGTGTGTGCAGGTGACTGCCCCACACCTGGAGACGTGGTGGCCTCCTGTGATGGGCTGGACTGATCTTGGGGTGGGAGGTGTGCCTGGGCGGGCCACAGTGTAGACAAAGCTGTCGAGCAGGCATCGAGCAGGAGCTGGGCTGGGTTCATGGGCGGGGAAAGGCGAGAGCCCACAGGGGTCGTTCCTCACCGCCTCCGTTTCAGTAGCTGATGGCCCCGAAGGTGGTACTTTCTGTCTGCTCTTCTTGGTGCTTCAGAGCTCCTGATGCCAATGTCAGGGCTCCCTCTGGACGTGGAAGGACGGTGGGACAAGAACAAGCAGAAGTCCCACAGTGGAGGGGTTCCTACCGCCTTAGGAGAACTCTTCACTCAGCTGGGCTCTGCCGCTGGCTGGCTGGCTGACTGGCCCCCACTCTCCTTTCCCTGCCACCCCGGCTCAGAGCCCTGAGTGCCGTCTCCTCCGTGCCCTGAGAGCAGAGGCCTCTGTTCCCTTCTCCGTTTGGACTCCATGAGGCCAGGAGAAGCCATTGCATTCAGAGCCTATTTAGAAGTGAATAAATCCCGAGTTGCTGCCTTGTGCCTCCACTACAAACACTGTGTTCTCCCTCCCTCTCTCCCCCCGCCCTTCTCTCTCTCAGACGGGGCAAGGTCCCAAGACTCTGTGGCAGTTGTAAGGCTCGAGTCAGCGGAAAAGTCGGCCTGCCTGGGACCGTGGGCAGAGGCAGAGTACCCGCAGGATAGCTGGATCCATTTCACTGCTGGCTGGGCGGTGGCAGCAGCCTGTGGCAGCTGGTCTTGCTGTCCACTCCGGGCCCATGCTTCATAGTGAGCGCCAACCCGGATTCCCGTAGTTCTGGGCTCCTCAGTGGGGGTGTGTCCTGTCCTTGGGCCTTCTCCCTGCCCACCATACACTGTGGCCATTCCATTGAAGTGCACTGCGACCGGGTGCTGTGCTCCTCGCAGAGCGAATTAAAGGCAGTCCCTTCAGATGGGAAGTTGAGAGAGACCACATTTTGGAATTCCTGAGTGTTCAGTCTGAGAGCTCTGTAGCCTGGTCAGCTGAGTGCAGAACCATTTCTTCCGGCAGCTCTAAGGCCAGGATTGTCGGTCAGCAGCTCCATTATCTCCTTAGATAGCCTGGATCCTTCTGTTGAAATGAACTTGGGGAGTCGTAAGCCTTCAGCCTCCCCCCCCCCCGCAGCATTTCCTCTTCCTAAAGGACCACCCCCATCCCAGCCAGCTCCAGGGCTGTGTGCAGTTATCGCATTTGCTGGTGGGCCATCAGGCCCTGTCGTACCCTCCTCCTGTCGTACCCTCCTCCCACTCCTGGGCCTCAGTGCTGGGGCGGGGAAGGAGACTTCAGACCCAGGTCTTGCTGAAATCAGCATCTGTCCCCTGCCTCTGAGAGCATCTCTGCTTTCCTGGAGACAGGTAATTAGCGGTTTGAGGTTTGCCACTCGGTGGAAGCTTCCAGTAGGAGCCGACCACACCCCTTGCCCTGTTCTCAGGCCTTGAGTTCTCCCAGCGCCTGCAGTGGGGGACCAGGAATACTCCGCCCTGGCTTTCGACTGGGGTACGGTCTCCTCTCCAGCCCCTGGCCTGTCCTCTCTGGTCGCAGAGGCCAGGGCGAGGAGCGTGTGGCCTAGTGAGAAGGGAGCCCCAGGAGGAGGAAGGGAAGGCGGCTCCAAGTCCCTCCCGCAGCCTCCCGCCAGCCCTGCTGCAGTTCTGGGATGGCGTGCCTTGTGGGTCTGAGTCATCCAGACTGTCACCTGGGGGCTCTGCTCGGCTCGGTCGGTGGAGGGGGGTGCGGGTGGGCTCCACACTCAGATCGTGCTTTGCTGTTGCCTCTGCCCTGCTTTCCTGGGCCTGCACATCTGGGTCAAATAAGTTGAAACTGGCTCACGATGGTGAAGGGAGAGCAAAGCCACAGGCGGAGCCATGGAAATGACCTCATCGTGTGGAAGCCATCAGCGCACGCTGGAAAGCAGTCGTGTTTGAACATGTGTATGGGAAGGAGAGCAGACTGTCTGTGGTTTGCATTTTCATGTTTCATGTGCAGCAGCATTTTCCTGGGGATTTGGCTAAGCCAGCTTTGGCAGCGAGCGAGGGAGGCAGCTGCTCTTTTCTCTACATAGCCCTGCCTCCCTCCTCTGAAAGCAGTTGTGATTTGGGGTTCGGGTGGGGAGCAGGGGCTGGTTTTACACTGGAGGCAGCCTTTTGGACGACCCTTGATGGGCAGGCCAGAGTTGTCTTAGCAGGGGCATACCAGTCTGTGCAGCTGAGCTGCAGAGAAAGGAGCCTGTGTGTGCAGGCCCTGTGTTATCTGAGATGCATTATGTGACCATTCCCACTGTCCAGACATCCCTGTGGATGAAGAGCTGCACCCCAAGCCCCGCAGAGGTTGCCACACCACCACCAGGCCCCTCTTCTGGAGACAACCTTCCCCTCCCCAGGCCTTCTTTCTCACCATCCAGCACTATCATATTGGGGGGCGGGGCGGTACCACACACAAGTTGCAACAGCATTGTTCCTTGTTGTGAGCAGGGCTGTCTTTAGTCCCTCTGTGCACCCACTAGAGCCTGTTCCAGCCCATTGTCTGGGGGCAGTGCACCCGTGACACCGCTCCTCAGACAGCCCTCCGGAGGTGAGGGAGCGGCCTCTGCTTTGCTGTACTTCCCAGGAGGCTGGCAGCGAGCGCTGGGCATCGCTGCTACTGGCCTTTGGCTCACATGTGCTCCCAGACCTCCCAGTCTGCAGCCCCAGTCCCTCTGGCACCTCATTACGCCTTTGGTTTTGCCGACTGGTGTATGTGTCTCGAGGGGGTTGGGACTCATTGTGTCTCTCCTGTCTGAGAGGCTGCTGCTTGGAGAACATGGCTGTGGTGTGGTGTCTTAGGAAAGGGCCTGAAGGAGATGGCCCTGTGGCATCGGGAAAGCAGTGTTGCATAGAGAAGCCAGATTGCTTGGGTTCAAATGTCAGCTCTACCACTGTGATCTTGGGCTTATTTTTCTATTTTTAACACATTTGTTTTAGAAAATATACAAATGTTGCTCAAGGCCCTGGCTGGGAAGCTCAGTTAGAGAATCATCCTGATACACCAGGGTTACAGGTTCGATCTCTGGTCAGGGCACATAGAAGTATCAACCAATGAACACGCAAATAAGTGCAACAGCAACTTGATGCCCGCCCCTTCATACTTCCTCTCACCTCTCTCTACCTCTCTCTCTTCCCCTTCCTCTCTCTTTCTAAAACCAGTTTTTAAAGCTAGATATTAAAGGTTGAGATGACCCCATGCCCTCCCCCAGCTATCCTCCTCCTCCATGTGCAGAGCTGTCAGCCAGTCTTGTATGCCTCCGTCTGTGGAACTGCAAGAGTGGCCTGTGCTGAACCTGACTAGCACAAGAGAAAGAATTCAAATTCCTGGAGGTTTTGTCATGCAAAAGCATAGCCTGGTCGTCTACATAGCTACGCTCATAAAAGAGAAAGATGCAAATTGACCATACCTTCACGACGCCCACCAGCCAGTCAGGGAGCGAGTATGCAAATTAACCCAACAAAGATGGCCAGTTAATTGGCATACACAGGCACTGAGCAGCCGGGGGCTTTCTGCACCGCTCCAGCCGCTCCGGGCTTCTGGGCAGCGTGGGAAGGTGGGAAGGCAGCTTCGGGCCGGAGCAAAGGCAGTGCCAGCAGCCAGGGGAAGGAAGGCCCATTCTTGCATGAATCTTCGTGCATTGGGCCTCTAGTACTAGTATAAAAGCCTACCAGGGGTCCTCAAACTTTTTAAACAGGGGCCAGTTCATTGTCCCTCAGACCGTTGGAGGGCTGGACTATAGTTAAAAAAAAAACTATGAACAAATTCATATGCGCACTGCGGGCCCGGGACGAGTCGGCTGCTAAGCAGGACAGGCAGTGGCACCCGGCGGGCCGGATAAATGTCCTCGGCGGGCCGCATGTGGCCCGCGGGCCATAGTTTGAGGACTCCTGGCCTAAGCAACCCAACGACTGGTCAACTGGTTGCTACGATGCGCACTGACCACTAGGGGACAGGCTGCTCCCTGATGGTCAGTGTGCTCCCACAGCCAGCCTCTAGCAGCTGGCCGGCCAACCTTCTGCAGCCCCACCCCCCAGTGGCTGGCCAACCTCCTGCAGTCCCTCCCCATGGCTGGCCAACCTCCCACGTGCCCTCCCCCCCCACATTATCCCCGATCACTGGCCAGGCCGAGGGGACCCCCCACACCAGTGCACAAATTTGTGCACCGGGGCTTTAGTCCTAAAATAAAGCTCCAGGTGAACTCATCTATGTCCATCAGCTCATCAACTCTTTTTTTTTTAATTTCAGAAAGAGGAAGGGAGAGAGAGAAACATCAGTGATGAGAGAGAATCATTGATTGGCTACCTCCTGCACGCCACACACTGGGGATCAAGTCCACAACCTGGGTACGGGCCCAGACCAGGAATGGAACTGTGACCTTCTGGTTCATAGGTCAATGCTCAACCACTGAGCCATGCTGGCCAGGCTGCCTTTCCTAACTGACACTTAGGAAGAGTTGTAAAGCTGCTTGTTTGTGGAATGTCCCTGGATTCGGGTTTGCTGATATTTCCTCACAATTGGATTCAGACTGTGTTTTTGGCAGAACAGCACGGCATATCCCTCATGAGGCACGTGGTGTCAGTTTTCCCTTAGGAGCGCTGTTAACTTTGATCACTTGGTATTTTCCCTGTGTAATTAGTAAGTAATCTGTGGGGAGATATTTTGAGGCTGTGCATGGATATCCTGCTCTCAGTGTATGTATTCCCACCCAGTGGTTTGACATTTATTGGGCATTTATTGATCCAGCATGTGAGGGCCCGGGCTTCCGGTGGGGGTCTTTCCAAACTCCTTGGGAAGTTCAGTTGCAATCAATACCTTGATTGGCATTTAGGTAAACAGCAGAGTTTGCCATTGGAAAACTTACATTGATTCTTATCAGAGGTTTTACTCCATTTAGGACAAAAATGCTCTTCCTGGGTTTAAAGTCTGAAAGGCCAGTTTCATTTATTCATTTGTTCAGTAAGTATTTGTTGCGTGCTTACTGTAGGCCAGTGCTATCAGGTGCTGGGGATAAAATGATAAAAAACTGAAAGTTAGACAAAATGAAATTTTTGTCTCCTGGAAGGTACATTATAATGGGGAATCAGACAGTCTGTCTCTCTTATCAGGTGGTGATGAGTGAGGGAGACAGTGATGAGCTAAGGATGCTGCTCTAGCCAGGGCTGTCAAAGCTCTGTGACCCCTGGGCAGATACCCTGGTGATGAGGCCTAGAAATACACACACGCTTGATGTGATTTAGTGCAAGTGGAAGGAGATCGGTTTGGCTGGAGCAGAGATCAACGATGGGGGTACATGAGTTTGGGAGAGGTGCTGGCATGATGATGGAGGACCGTGTTGCCCATGATAGGGATCCAGCAGACAGTCCAGGTCTGAGGGGAGTCAGGCCCTCAGGAGGATACGAATTCAGCCCCTCCCTTGATGCCAGCATGTTAGGGCCAGGCTTCCGGTGGTCTGTGTGAGGCTGTCCCCCAGGTGACTGGCTCCGAGGGCCTTGATACACAGTGGGTTCCAGCATCCAGGCAGGAGTTCCTGCGTCCAGGGAAGGAAGGACAGCAGGAGGATAGCAGGGCCTGGCCCCCTGAGGTGCCTGTTTCCCCAGCACCCTGGGTGGTTGGGCGGTCTTTGACAAGCCTTGGCAGACAGGGGCATGCTTGGCTGGCGGGGGCGGGGAAGGGGGGAAGGGGGGACGGGGCAGCGCAGCGCTTTCTGATCTGGAGCAGCCAGGGAGTCCCAGACTGTGAGCACAGGGCTGCGTGTCCATTGCCAAGAGGCTAGGCTGTTCTCCAACATCAGTTCTGCCTTTGTCCCCGCCCACCTCCCCCACGCAGAGGGAGCACCATGCCTTGTGGTTTTCCTCCCCAGGCCCAGCCCAGGAAACTGGAATAACTACGAACCCAAGAGAGAGGGCTGGCATTGGGGGCCCTTTCCTGTTGGGGAGGGGCACTCTCTGAATGCTCCCATCTCCTGCTCGTTGAGTCTCACAACAGCCCAAGGTTACTCAGCTACCAAGTGCAGTCAGGATTTGAACCCGGGCTGATTGCTTGCCGGAACCTGTTTTCTCCACCAGCCGCACTGCAGGCGGCATGGATTCCCCAGAGCCCACTCCCAGGGCCCTGCGGTGCCATCCCGCCTATTTCAGACAGTCCCTGCCTCTTTAGCTCTTGGCATGCTGACCTCTGTCTGTGACCCTGGGCTGCTAGACCGGTAGGAGTGAGAAGCATTGAACAGCCTTGCTACTGCCTCCCTTTGGGGTCCAGTGCAAATTCCCAGGATGCAGAGTTGTATTCACTGAGCATTCCAGTGGTCCAGAGGGCACATGCTGTTTAGTGCGAGCAACCCTGTGGGGCAGGTTTATGAGCGCCCTTTAACAGGCGAGGAAACAGAGCCTGGGAGGTTAAGTAACACGCTCGGCCAGTGGCACGGCCAGGAAGTGGAGAGCCACGTGCCAGCTCGGGTCCCGCGTCTCTGTGCCTGCCTTCTCTGGCGTCAAGCTGACATAATAGGGGCCTTTGATCCGCACCAGAGGTCATGTGCTTGGTGTAGCACTGTGGACGCCTCCCTGGGCTGTTGGAAGACAGTAGTAGGCTTTCAGTAGGTGTTGAAAGAGCACCGACTGTAGGGAGAGAAGGCCGGTGCCAACTTGCTCTGCCACACCTCACAGTGTGATCGGGGTCTCGTCTGGGATCCCATCAGCGTGTCCACTCCCCTGTGAGATGGGGGTTAAAATCACCACCATCCTCGGACCAACTACAAGTGGAAGCTGGGTCCTAGGTGTGCACGTGAGTGTGAGAGTTTACTGGAGTGTTCATTGCACCTGCAGGGCTCCTCCTCTCAGCGTCCGGGATGGGTACATCTGAACCTAGAGTAAGGGCCAGGAGGTTGTGGGTCTTTTGAGAAACAGCCCACTGAAGTTAAACCCCATTGTCCTTTCCTGCCCCTAACATCTTTGTTGAAGCGCCATATACAGGGGTGGGCAAAGGTAGGTTTACAGCTGTTCTTATGGAAAAAGACAAATGATACAAATAACACAATCTTACCTAATAATAGAGAAACATGTAAATTGACCATACCTCCACTACGGCCACAGCCAATCAAAGTATGCAAATCAACCCAACAAAGATGGAGGTTAATTTGCATACATATCTGGGTCCTGGGAACCTCCTCGGCACCCAGGTCACTCCCAGCCGGCCATCGGAGGGGCCAAGCCTGCGATTGGAGGGGTGGGGGAAGGGGCTGAGCCTGCGACCAAACGCAGACCATCTGGAAGTCAGCGCTGGGTTTTCCAGCTGCAGCCTGGCGACCCAACACTGACTGCTCAGGTGGCTGAGACCCAGAAAGTGAGTCAGGGTCTGATCTCAGTGGAAGCTGTTGATCAGTGTACTTACCTCTCTCTTCCTCTCCCTCTTTCTTTCTGATCTTCACCAGCAGCCAGGCTTTTCTTTCTCTCCTGGCCTCCGTGGGGGCTGCTGTTAAGCCCCGCCTCTTTGGTCAGGCCCAGAGATAGGCCTGGAGATGCTGACTGGCATAGGAACCAACCAGTCAGAACCAAAGGTGGGTGCTATGGGGAGCCAATGGCTGTCTAGGAGGCAGAGCTTTTGACACTGACTGGCATAGGAACTGACCAATGAGAACCAAATCTGGGTGCTGTGGGGAGCCAATGGCTGTCTAGGAGGTGAAGCTTTTGACGCTGGCATAGGAACCGACCAATCAGAACCAAAGGTGGGTGCTGTGGGGAACCATTGAATCCAATGGCTGCCTAGGAGGCAGAGCTTCTGACGCTGACTGGCATAGGAACTGACCAATGAGAACCAAATCTGGGTGCTGTGGGGAACCAATGGCTGCCTAGGAGGTGGAGCTTTTGACACTGACTGGCATTGAAACCGACCAATGAGAACCAAATCTGGATGCTGTGTGGAGCCAGTGGCTATCTAGGAGGTGAAGCTTTTGACACTGGCATAGGAACCAATCAGTCAGAACCAAATTGGCCAGCAGAGGAGGGCAGTTGGGGGCGACATCAGGCCTGCAGGAGAGGGCAGTTAGGGGTGATCAGGCTGGCAGGCAGAAGCAGTTGGGGGCAGTCGGGCAGGCAGGGAAGTGAGCAGTTAGGAGCCAGTGGTCCCAGATTGTGAGAGGGATGTCGGACTGTCGGTTTAGGCTCGATCCCTGGGATCAGGCCTAAAATGGCAGTCGGACATCCTGCAAGGGGTCCCCAATTGGAGAGGGTGCAGGCTGAGTTGAGGGGATCCCCCCTCTGTGCACGAATTTTATGCACTGGGCCTCTAGTAATTCATAAATAACATAAGAATCCACTATACACCTACTTTTGCCCACCCCTGTGTAAATGTTAGAGTAGTGACAACAGTTGTAGCAGATGTTATTAGAAGTAGAGAAAGGGACTTCGCTGAAACCAGGTGATACTGGACGAGGACCCTAGGCTAGAGTTCCTTGCAGGAAAAACATGCTTCTCACCTGTGGCAGTTTTATCTGGGGACATGTGGCAATGCCTAGAGACATGCTTCGTTGTCACAAGTGGAGAGAGTTTTAGTTTAACTAGTTAGCACCCTGCAATGCACGGAGAGCCACAGCAGAGAATCAAAGAGGCCAGAATGGTGGTGGCATCCAGGTTGAGAAACCAGAATTAAAGGTAGCCAGCATGCCCTGGCCAGCGGGGCTCTGCTGGAGGGAGCATCGCCCTGTGCACTGGAAGGTTGAGGGTTCCATTCCCAGCCAGGGCACATGTGGGAGGTAGCCAATCACTATAACTCTTTCCTCTTCCCCCCCCTTTCCCTCCCTCCCTCCCTCCCTCCCTTCTTCCTTTTCTCCCTCTGTTCCTCTCTCTCCCTTCCACTCCTCTCTAAAAAGAAGAAAATAAAGTAGTCAGTAAATATTTACTGTGTGTCAGACATTGTTCTAAGTGCTTCAATGGTATTAACTTGCTTAATCCTCCCAATCCTAGGACATAGGAGCTATTGTTCTCAGGTGGCAGATGGGGACCTAGGGGCATGGGACAGTTTAAGTAAACGGGCTGGCATCCGGGTCCCAAGGAAGGAGCAGGACAGCCAGGACTTGAATCCAGTCAGCTTCTGGGCCCGTGCCTTTGACCACTGTACTGTCCCGCCCTGCTGGGCATTAAGAGGACTGCTTGGCTTTGAACCAGATGTTCAGCTTCGGGCCCAGAAACCCACATACCTAGGAACTGGTATGTGAGCAAAGAGCAAGGCTGAGGAGTAGGTGATGAGTTTCTCAGATCCTAATTGTGGCCCAGCTTATGAATTAAGTGGCACAAGGCACCTGTGGGAGCGGATCACAGGTGACTAGAACCTCAGAGGCGGGCCGAGGTCGTCTCCTTGCCATGGTGGGGACCAGAGTGTGGCACAGCTGCGCAGAGGGCGCTAACTGTGCCTTCCGGGCCATGTTCTGTCATTGCAGATGTAAAGACAACCGTGGTTTACCCGGCCACAGAGAAGCACCTGCAGAAGTACCTGCGCCAGGACCTCCACCTGGTTCGAGAGACGGGAGGTGATTACAAGAACATCACCTTGCCCCACCTGGAGTCCCAGAGCCTCAGCATCCAGGTGACTTGGACTGTCCCAGAGGGGTCAGACATGGAGTGCTGTCCCAGTGGCTGGTGTATCTTTCTCACGCATTTGCTGAGGTCTTACCAGGAGCCGGCGCTGGTCTACAACACAGGCTGTGGGGCTCCCTGCCTCCCTGAGCTTCCGTCCTCACGCAGGAGACTGCACGCAGAGATGTAAATGACCGCAGGAGGTGCGCAGTCACGAGTGCTGTGGAGAGAAGTCAGCAGGAAAGTGGCACAGGCCCGGCCGGCCGGTATGGCTCAGTGGTGTGTTGATCTATGAACCAGGAGGTCAGGGTTCGGTTCCCAGTCAGGGCACATGGCCGGGTTTCTGGCTCGATCCCCAGTAGGGGGCGTTGAGGAGGCAGGTGATCAATGATTCCTTCTCATTATTGATGTTTCTCTCTCTCCCTTTCCCTTCCTCTCTGAAATCGATAAAAATATATTTACCCAAAAATAAAGTCTTGAAAAAAAAGAAGTGGCATAAAAAGTCCTACAGTGAGGTGGCCACTGTTTTCCAAGGCTAGTCATTGATAGGGGAATTGAGCCTGGTCCTGGCAGGCCCCTGAGGCTCCCTGGGGGTCCCAGCCTAGTCCATTGGAGAATCTGTGCCTCCTCGCCAGCAGCCCTGATGCAGTCTGAGTGGCTGTGCTCTCCCCAGCTATCTGTGAAGGGGCAAAGACCGATGCCTCATTGGGCCCACCCAGTCAGAATTTTATTCCTGGTTTTGAACAAACCAGCCTCCAAAAGCTGAATCTCAGTAAAGAACTTCCCCGTGGCCATTTCTCTCTCATGTCCATTCCACAGAGGGCAAGATCCACTATCCCTGGGGGCTTAGTGCAGGCCTTTTCTCCCTGGGCTTGGCGGCGTTGTCTGAGTGTCTTCGGCGCCTGGACCAGATGCAAGGCCATTTAGCTAAGAGACCCCGATTTCTCCTTGGCGTGGACCCAACGCCAACCAGCACGTCTGCCTGGAATTGGCCCCGAGTGAATGCTCTGCGTTAAGTATGACGGATGAGTTGTATTCCTGCTTACTCACTGGCTCTTGTCTCCGTGTCTTCATCACTCACCCTTGTTCTCTCTGAGCATGTCTCACTCACTCTACGAGGTTCAGGTTACAGAGGTGGGGGGTGTTCCAATATGGGAAACTCACAGCCATTTCTCCCAGAGCCAGAGAAGTGGGTGTCCTGGCTGTAGGGGCAGTGCAGGGCGGATGTATGCAGGAGGCGGATGGAGAGGAGGGTTGGCAGGCGGGGCAGGCGGCCCTGTGTGCCCACAGCCCTCTCCCAGCCTGGCTGTTAGCCACGGTTCCCTGTGCCGTATCATGCTGGCTTGACGTTTTAATTTTAAGTCCCAGGACTTGCTCTCTCTTCCAAGTGGAAAAGAGATGCTCCATCTTCCTAGGTAGCTTCTGCTGTCAGGGCCCTAGAGGGGATCGCCTGGAATATGTGTCCTGTGTGCTGGTTGCACATCCATGGGATTCAAGAGAGGAAACCCTTAATATACTCGTGTGAGTCAGAGGTACCTTCTTTTTTTAAAAATATATTTTATTGATTTTTTTACAGAGAGGAAGGGAGAGGGATAGAGAGCTAGAAACATCGATGAGAGAGAAACATCGATCAGCTGCCTCCTGCACATCCCCCACTGGGGATGTGCCTGCAACCAAGGTACATGCCCTTGACTGGAATCGAACCCGGGACCTTTCAGTCTGCAGGCCGACGTTCTAGCCACTGAGCCAAACTGGTCAGGGCCAGATGTACCTTCTTAATGCACCATTATTCAGATCCTTTTGTAAAATAATACAACAAAATTCCGCTACTCTACCGACTTCTGTTTGACACGGGCACTTGTGTATTCTTTCTTGGCTATTTCTAGCAAGTTTATAAGCACTAAGCTCAACTGGCGACAGCCATCGTATTTATTGAGCGTCTACCCTGTGCCAGGCCCTGTGCTCGGCTCGGGAGGGTCACCAAGGTGAACACTACAATGCCCCTGTAGTCTGATGGGACGAGGGACATGTGGTCTGACAATATGATGAGACCAGCACTTTGGTGTTTTATATATGAGGTGCAGTGGTGACACAGGGAGTGATCAGCTCAGACAGTGGGGTCTTCACAGAGGAGGGGACCCTCCCATTGGGTCCTAGGAGATAAGCAGAAGTTTCCCAGGGCCAAGGCGGATAGGGCATTCCAGAGACAGCGCAAGAAGGCCAGCAGGGGCCGGGGGGTCGCCGGGGGCGGGGGGGGGGGGGGAGGCACTCTGTCCAGTTCCCACGCCTTGCTCATCATCAGCGTGGCCTGGTGAGATTTTTAAAAATGCAGAACCTAGTCCTTATCTGCTGAACCAGAACGTTCAGGGCGTGGGGCGGGGAAATCTGTGTTTTAAAAGCTCTCTGTTTCTGCTGCTCATCAGATTGGAGAATGCTTGCCATAGCCAGGGAGGGTCCCTGAGCAGTTTAATCACATGTGAGATGAGTGTGGTGAGGGGGGGAGCAGGAGGACCAAAGCCCAGCATGGGTCTGACGAGGCGGAGGCAGCGGGGAAGGCTGCGGCAGTGACTAGAGAGGGAGGGCGTAGGAACTGGGTGACGTGGAGAATTGAGGGAAGAGCCTGGGATGGTCCAGGTCCCGCCTGAGCGATGAGGGGACAGAGAGTAGGATTGTTAACCAGGATGGGGGAGGTGGACAGCAGAGAGGGTTAATGTGGAAGACCGTGAGTTCAGCACTCACATGGTGCCGGAACTGTTGTTCTAAGCAACTTACGTGCATCACCTCAAAAAATCTCCACACCAGCCCTTGGGAGACAGGAATTCTCAGCCAGGTGGCCTGGCCCCAGCCTCTGTGCTCTCAGCCGACTACCCTGTTTGGCTCCTCATATTTGGTGCCTGTAACTTCTAGTGAAAATGCCCAGGAAAAAAGCAGGATGTGTGACTCAGCGCAGGCTGAAGCCGGTGGCTGAGTCACTTTGTTGAGGCTTCAGCGTCGGCTGGGTCTGGCTCTGCCCGGCATGACACTCCTTCACTTTGGAAGCCCCATTTCCTTGTTGGAACATGACCCCAGTCCCGGTGGAAATGGAGAGAGGTGCCACGTATCATGTACCTGCTGCTGAGTGGCAGCTGTCATGATGCACGCACAGGGGACAGTTCTGGGGAACAGGACGGGACAGTGCAGAGCTGATAAGCCTGCAGGTGCGGGCAGGTAAAGAGGGGCCAGGGAGGGGGCCAGCAGGTGCTGAGCATAGAAACAGGAGCATGAAGAGGAAGTAGGATGCCCCAAGGGAGGAGAGAGTCCGGAGGGAGTGGCCAGTGTCACTGCTGGCCATGCCAGGTGCATTTCCGTGCCGCTCATAGGCCCTCATCGTCGGGTGGCCGTCTCCCTGCCTTGCCTCATCGTCAGGTGGCCGTCTCCCTACCAAGGTGGCTACTCCCCATACGTAGCCCCTCGGGGATGTGGGAATCCTGTTCCCTGGTTCTCCCCTTTTTCATCTGGGGTCCTGGCTGAGATGTGTGAATTGAGGTCCCTCCCACTCTCCCAGAGGCCTTTCCCACCCATCCTGGAGCGTGGGCTCCGAGACCAGGCTCTGGCTTAGAATTGTGTGAACTTCCTTGCGCTGCCTTTCCCTTACCTGCAAAATGGGGTGCTCACAGCCCCGAATTCCCAGGATTGCTGCGAGGGCTACCCCGTGAGGCACTGGAGCAGGGCCCCGCATGGCGTAAGACTGCGCTCCTCACTGCCCACCTGGTGTCGCCGCTCCATCCTCGCACCTGCATCAGTCTTGCCCTGCGGTCAGCACCATCTCTCTTCTTCCCAGTCAGGCTTGTCGCCTCTACCTACCAAACTGAGCTCAATTTAGGCTGCTAAGGTGAACATCCCGGATTCCATTCCTGGAGTAGGTCCACTCTCTGCATCTCTTAGGCAGGGAAGGGGGGAGGGTCAAAGTTTCTTTCTGAGACTTGTTCCTTGATTCACAGCTTAAAAATCAGTTCCCCAAAGGCAAAAGTTTGGTCCTCTTCACCCTCCAGACCTTTCCCAGGGAGTGGGTGGCCAGGCTCTTGTGGAGTGTGGCCTTTTTTCTTTTTAGGGGGTGTCCCACCTGTGACCTGGTTGTGGGTCCTACCAAGAGTTTGGGAGGCCCAGCTAGTCCCAGGAAGGCCCCCTCTGCTCCCGAGCTCTCCATCCCAGAAAGCTGCACTTGACCTTGGCCGTGCTAGCCAGGAGCTGACAGCCAAGGATGCAGACTCCTGGGATGAGGTGTGCAGACCCTAAACCAGCCCCTGCCCCTGCCTTTGCTGACACAGCCCTCCACGGTTGTTGGTGTCAGTGCCCTGCCCCTCGTTTCACCCCTGCATGAGCTTGGAGGCCATGGTGACAGGCGGAGGGGCAGCAGTGGGAGCCCAGCGCAACCTCTGTCTGGCTTTCCAGCAGGGTCTCTAGGGATTCTGGCATGGAATTCACTGTCCTGGGAGGAAGTTTCTTTTGCAAAGGCTGCTCAGAGCTGGGGAAAGTGGAGAAATGCGGAGATCTGTGGTCTGGGGGTTGGAGCCCTGTGAGAACAGGGGCCTTATTTTAACCTCCTGGCAGGAGGCTTCTTCAGAGAGGCCATCAGGGCCTTGATTGTAAACTGATGTCCTTGGGATCCACACTGTGCCCGAGGAAGGACTCCCTAAGACTCAGCAGCAGCAGATCCAAGGGGTGTGGGAGGGCCAGAGCCCTGGGTAGACAAGAGAGAAGCATTGATCGGCTGCCTCTTGCAAGCTCCCTACTGGGGATCGAGCCCACAACCCGGGCATGTGCCCCCACTGGGAATCGAACTGTGACCTCTTGGTTCATAGGTCAACGCTCAACCACTGAGCCACACTGGCTGGGCCAGGTCTGCTTTGTTACACAGAGACCATGTCAGTGGAGACTGCTGTGGCTCCAGGTGGGCAGCCACTCTGAGAATCCCAGTGGGGCGGCCACTCTGAGGATCTCACACCTTATCTAGAATCTGCCCTGGCATGCAGCCAGCTTCCTGTGCAGAGGGAACCCCCAAGCTGATCATTTGCTCTGTCCTCAGTAATGTGGGAGGGGCCTGTGGCCCATGGAGATGCTCTCCCCTGGTTCTGTGGGCAGTGGAGGGTGGATGAGGACTAGGCCTGTGTGGCCACAGCAGAGTGTATGCACACTCCTGACCAGCAAGAGCCCTCTGCACCACAGGGGCCTTGTGGGGATGGCTGGTGGCTGAGTGTCTGCAGTGGGACAGGGCAGCCTGAGTGTGGATGCCCTGAGCTCAGTGGCTGTCCTTCCTGGAGGGGCCAGAGAGCTTCCCTAGCCCAGACTGGGGAGCCTCCCCAAGGGGCGGTGACTGGATAGGAACACTCTCTCCCTCTGCTACCAGTGGGTGTACAACATTCTCGACAAGAAGGCGGAAGCCGACCGGATTGTTTTTGAGAACCCAGACCCCTCTGACGGCTTTGTCCTCATCCCTGACCTCAAGTGGAACCAACAGCAGGTAAGAGATTTCCTGCTGGGGTTCTCTGCTCTCAGTGTCCTGCTCCGGGCTGGGTCGCTGACCCACCTTAAGCCACCTTCTTTCCCCCATTGGTCTCGCACTCTCTAAGCAGATTGTCATTACCAACAGGGAGAGGTCTGAGCTCTGCACACTAATGCATACCTGTCATACAGAGTGTTTATGCTTCAGTGGGCACTTCAAAGCCCTTTCTGTCTCCTCCAGTCCCCACCCCCCACCGGGTCTGTGTGTGGTGGGAGGGGGCAGGCGGGGATGAGGCGATGTTTGTATAACCACAAGGGCTGCTCCTTAACCAGCCAAGTGGCTTGGGTGGCCACTCTCACTTTCCGGAGCCCTGCGCCGGACTGTTTGCTTTTCCTCATCTCCCTAGACACCAGCCGATGGAGGCCGGCCCGTGGTCTGAATGAGTGACAGGCAGCAGTCATGGTGAACAACCTGTGGCTGCCCCTGCACCGCTCTGGTTCCAGGGGAGGTCCTGGCAGCCCCTCCTCGCCTGAGCCTCTCCACTGTGTTTCCTGGTTGCCATGTGCCTGCTGCTGCTCCACCCCCTAAGGAGCAGGCTTCCGGGGGAGCCACCTTCTGTCTGTCCCTCCCAGTTCTCTGTAGCCTCTTGGTCTCTCCACCTTCTCTCCTCCACCCTCACTCCCCTGCACCTGCCCACTGCAGTCACCGTGTACCACCATCCCCCCCCCTCGGGGGGGCCTACATGCCCTGCCCTTAAAGAACAGGAGACAGCAGCCTACAGGGGGTGCGCTTCCCGCCGCAGCCTGCTTGGGGCTGGACTCAGCCTGCGGCAGGTCGGGGCCAGGAGAAGGCCGTGGAGGCCAGAGGCAGAATCACCGAGTAGGAAATGGGGAGTAGATAGATGCCCCCCTCCTCTAACTGGACTCCTTGGGTTTCTGTTCTGCTTTTGGGTGGGCTCTTCTGGTCTCTGCGCTGCTCTTGCAGTCATGGGACCTGCAGAGGCATCCTTTGGGGGGCTGGGCCCTGTCCGCCTCGCCAGCCTCGCCTGGCACGCCTCTCCTTCTTTCTCAGCCCCGGCCTGGGTCTGCTTGTGGGGTCTTTGGATCCTTACTGGGCTCTGGGCTCACTGGCAGTCTGCTTGGTTTTGATTGGGTGATTTCTGGACCTGCCGTGCCCCCTTCACTGCCAGATGTGGGGGCTGGGAGCCCATGGCTGGGCACCGGGCCAGCCTCGTGGCTCAGGCGCACAGGCTTGTGAGCGCCAGCTGCCTTACCAGCGCTGTGGGGCTTCCTGAACGTGGCTCGGGGTGGTAGGAAATGAAGGGAGTTTCCAGGAGTTGGAGAGCTAGGCAAGATCAGAGTGTGGGGTGCAATAGTGGAGAGAGGCAGCCCCCATCCTCCCCTGCCCTGCAGCTTAGCCCCACCTCAAGCCTCCACAGAGGAAGCCAGGACTGGCCCTGGAGATGTTAGGGGAGTTGGGACAGGCCTGGGGATGCTGGTGGCAGCTGTGGGAGATGCCTTGTGCAAACCCTGTCTGCCCCTCAGCAGCCCTGTGCCTGGAGGTCCTGGGTTGCAGCCTGGTCATGGGAGGTGGGGGTGGGGTGGGAGGAACTCCTGACTCACAAGATCTGAGCTTGTGATTGCAGCAGGGGTTGCCTGAGGGGCAACAGGAGACAGACTTGTGCGTCTCCATTCCCACGGCACTGAAAAGGCAAGTCGGGGTCCTTTGACCTGGGGTAGGCAGGTGTCCTGCCTGGCCTGCCAGCAGGGCTGCCCTCTCTGTTTCTTTAAGACAGAGAGGCTTCAGGTACTGCACTGGCATCCAGCCGCAGGTCTGGACTGGTCCTCAGCGATTGAGGATGGGCAAGCTGAATGTCAGGCTTTTGCCCTGGCCTGTGGGGCTCAGTTGAGTGAGCGTCATTCTGTGCACCAAAAGGTCATTGGTTCAGGTCATGGCCTATACCCAGATTTCAGTCTCTGGGGTGCATGTGGGAGGCAACTGAACTGTCTCTCTCTCTCTCTCTCTCTCTCTCTCTCTCTCTCTCTCTCTCTCTCTCTCTGTCGTTCTCCCTCTGTCTCCCTCCCTCCCCCTTTACCTCCTCCCTCTGCTTTTCTCTCTTTAAAAATGTTTTTTTAAGTCAGACTTTCCTTGATGGTAATACAGGTGCCATTGTTCTTAACCTTTGCTTAATTAGCACTGTCTCTTGGTAGTGCCATATGTCACTGTCTCAAATCCTTGCCCTGTGACAGAACCTGACAATTAGGCAGTGTATCCAGCAGGGAGATGGTGGGCTGGGCTTCACCTCTTCCTCCCCAGGTAGGGGTGGAGGAGAGCACACACCTGTGTTTTCTTTGGGGGAGGCTTTCTGCTCACCTGGAATCTCCTGCTGCTCTTTCTCCCAGTAGGATGTCTTTACATACAGGGTGTCCCCAAAAATGTGTACACACTTCAAATATTTATGCAGGCAGTGTTTATTACATTACACTAAATGTATTAAAATACATTTCATTTTCAAAATGCAATAGAACTCAGCTGTGTGTACATTTTTGGGGGGATACCCTGTATTTATGTTAATGACTTGGGATTAATTAGCAAGACTCTTCGTCCATATGTTCATTGTCCATCCATTCGTGCCACGAATACCTGCCACGCCCCTAATGTGTGCCAAACCTCTGCCTTCCTGGAGGTCATACATCCCTCCCTCGGTTCTCTTAAGAGATCGCCTGTATTTTATTTGCTTATTCGTTGTAGGTCTGGTTCATACATGCACAGGGTAAAAGTGCACATAGCCCAAGGTGTGCAGGGAGAATAAGGTCGTCACCCCCACATTCCTCCACTTCCCTTCCCCAGAAGAGATCATTTCTTTGTCCTTCCAGAGAGCCTTTCTCTGTTGTATGTATGAGCATGTGTGTGTGTTTATGGAGACACACATGCACTTTCAGGTCATGTGACTTAGGTTCTCTGGTCTGAGGATCTCAGCACAGGACACTGCCCTTCTGGGTCACCCAGAGGTGGAGGGATGGCTCTCCCTCCGAAGCTCCAGCCAATTGCATTCACTCCTCTCAGCCCGAGCCAGGAAGCTGCCACTCCGAGTCCACTGTCCTCCCTTGTAAAACGAGATTGATGGTGTCTTCTCCCAGACTGACTTCCGGGCCACCTTCTGGGGTGCCATTCTGAGACCCTTGCCGGTCCCTTGTCTAGCTTTTTTCAGAGAATTTCTCTGAGCCAGAGGCCCTTTGGCTGCAGAAAATCTGAAGTAATGTCTGATATCAGAGAATGGCTTTCTTTTCCCTTCCACACCTCGCCGTGAGCTGACACCCAGCACCAGGCTGCACGCCTCAGTCCACGTCAGGGGAGCAGCGAGTGCGACTGCATGTCATGTTTGGATGGCCAGCAGATGGCATCTAAAACTATTATTTGGGAGTCCTGTGATAGTGACACATGGAACGACTGAAGACACCCACAGACACACACACCCATGCCTCGAGTTTAAGCAGTTTTTTTCCTGGCTTCTCCTGAGGCCTCTACCTCATGAGAGAGTAAACGTCATGGACACATGTCGTGGAAAGGGAGAGCACTGAAGGGATTTGTGGGCAAAGGAGGCCCGGTTGGCACAGCTCTGTCATCTGCCAGAGGCTCCCATGGGCCCGTGTGTAGCAGGCCTGGGGCAGGGAGCCCAGATGCTGGGAGCCCTGGCAGAGGAGAGCGTCTGGGGCAGGAAGGGACTGCTGGCAGGAAGAGGCACCGTTGGACATCAGGTGCCATATGGAAAATCTCATTCTCACTTTTTAACTCGGGGCCCTGCAGGGTTTGGTCGGGTCCCCAGACTCTCCCGTTGAGGAATCTGGCATCTTAGGCGCAGGGCTGAGTGCTGCTGGAGTTGCCCCAGGCCTTCCCCCGGAGCCCTGGAGTCTGGGCCTGCCTCATACGCAGGCATAGGATGCGATAGCCAGCCAAGGCCAGGGTTTGGGTGAGCGGGGCGGGGTGGGGTGGGGATGGATTCTGGGCCAGAGGCGTTCATTTCTGTCCTGGGCACCATCTTGTCGACTTGGGTTCTTTGCAGTGTTGTGACCTCCAGGTTTGGGCCAGGTGCTGTTTTCAAGAAGGACAGTGGGAAGGGCTGCCGGGGCCAGGGAGGTGGGGGAAGAGGAGAAGGTTAGTGTGGCTCTGGTGGTGCCCCTGCCGAGCTGGTCCTGGTTCCCTTTCCACCTTCACACGCCTTCACCCACCTGCCTTCAAGTCCCGACAGATCGGCTTGTTTCCTCTGCCCTTAGCACTATGCGTTCCTGCCTCTGAGCCTTGCTCTTACTGCTCCCTCTCCCTGAATGCCCCTTCTACAAACCTACCTCTTCAAGACCCAGATCCCCGCCACCTCCTCCAGGGAGCCTCTCCGGATGGCCCTGGTCTTCCTTCTTCCAGTACTTCTGTCACCTCATGTCTGAGTAGTTACTTGTGTCCATGCGATTAGACCATGAACTCTTCAGGGAAGAGTTGTCCTTGGCACTTGAGCCCCATCCGCTCCGAGTTTAGGATATTTCTTTGCAGGAGGAATGGACAGAAGTTCTGTTCTCTAGACCACCCACTCACTCGGCACGTAGAATCCCACATCGCTGGGGATCAGTCCTGCTGTGGGGTCCCTGGGGCGGGCTGTGGCTGGCACTGCAGGCCTGGGGGTGGGTGCCTGCTGGCTTCGCTGGGGATTCCAGGTTTAGCGCCTCCCTGGCTCCGTCACCCGCTGAGCCCGCTGTACTCCTGCTCTCTGCAGCTGGATGACCTGTACCTGATCGCCATCTGCCACCGCCGGGGCATCAGGTCGCTTCGGGACCTCACCGCGGAGCACCTGCCGCTGCTCAGGAACATCCTCCAGGAGGGGCAGGTGAGTTACCCTGGCAACACATCGGAGCCCAGAGGAATTACCCTCTGCTTTCAGTGTGCTCCCTGTGCACTTCCTCACCCTTCCCAGGAGGGTGTCTGCGACCGGGGCTTCTTTCTCGGAGTCGGTGTAGGGCTACACACAGGCTCTTTCCAGGCCCTGCCGCCTGTCCTGCCCCACCCTCCTCTCTCTGTTCAGCCACCTTTCCTCACCCCCTACTCTTCTCCTCTTAAGTTCCCACTTCGGTGCCCTGCCTTCTCCAGCAGGTCCCGTCTGGGCACCCGCCCAGCCCAGAATCACCTGTCTGGGTATGATAGCCACACCACACAGCCGTGTTTCTTGTAGCTGGATCGATGGCTCTGACGTGTGAATGCAGGACCGCCTCTAGCCTGCAGACAGAGGCTGTGTTCTCTAACTCCTGGGATTCGGCACACTCTCTGTGTGGGGTGACTATTGAGTCAAATGAAATTATAGGGGTGCTAAAAGGAGCCCTGAGGGGAGGGAAAAGGGGAGAAGAGAGGCTAGAATCCAGGGATGTGGCCCTGGTTCTGACATTTTGACCCAAGCCAGCTCTGATCCACAGAGGGAAGGCAGGGACCTGCAGCGCTCAGTGGGCAGAGGGCTGTGTGTGGGTTTTATTAGATGTCTGAAGGCTAGTCTGGGGTTAGGGCAAGAGGAGGGGCTGGTGCTGCTTCGTGGGCAGCAGTGACCCCTTTCCCGCCACTCCCTTCTCCCCAGGAAGCCATCCTACAGCGGTACCAGGTGAAAGGGGACCGCCTCCGCGTGTACCTGCACTACCTGCCTTCCTACTACCACCTGCACGTGCACTTCACCGCCTTGGGCTTCGAGGCCCCTGGCTCGGGGGTGGAGCGGGCTCACCTGCTGGCAGAGGTGATCGAGAACCTGGAGCGCGACCCGGAGCACTACCAGCAGCGCACCCTCACCTTTGCTCTCCGGGCGGATGATCCCCTGCTCAGGCTCCTGCAGGAGACCCAGAAAAGCTGAGGCTCCTGCACGGTCCAGAGAGCACAGATATGTGGGCCTGGGGTGGGGTTTTTTAGCACCAAATTGATTTTTTTAACTGTGGTTTGACTGGCTTATTTCTAATGTGCGAATAAAGTATTGGTTGCATTTGGTGTGGACGGGCAGTGCTGCCCAGGAGGCAGGTGCTCAGGAAGTTGGGGTGGGCAGAACCCCAGAAAGAGGTCTGAGAGGCCATGAAGAGGGGGACTGGGTGAGGGGTGGCTTCAGCTGACCTGGATGGCTGGCAGGCCCGACTCCAAATCCTGCACACCTCACCTTGCCGGTTTCCGAGTCCTGAATCTGCTGCGTCGGTCTGCGGACTAACGGGTCCCAGGTTCTCATTCCCCATTCTGCTGCCACGTCCTCTCCTTCCTGCCTGATGGTGTTCCAGGTCCACATGTCTGAGAGTGCCCCCAAAGAGGAAAACATGCAAACTTTCTGGAAATAATCTATAGCCGTTTTTTTGATGGTGCTTCCTCTTTTCATTCCCAGCATTGAGGTCACCCTGTAGGGGTGAGTCACGCCTGCTGATAAACTTGTTGACAAGGATGAAGGATCTTGGCCTGGAAGTGGGAGGGTTTTAAAAAGAATCAGGTGATGCAAGCCCAGAATGCCTGCCTTCGTGTCTCTGTTATTTGGTCAGTGAGTCCCTGGCCTTGAGTTTATTATCTAGGCAGGAAGACAAAACAAACTCGCCGGAGCAGCCAGAAGATCAAGTACAAAACAGTACAGCAGGGCAAAGCGATACGGGTGTGGTGGTCTCAGAGGCTCCGATGGGCTCGGGTCCAAGGAGCGGCCAGCGCCAGAGGCCTGGTCATAGAATCCTGAGGCCAGGAAGGGATTTCAGAAGGGACTCCAGGCTGATGGCCTGTAAGGAGCCAGCAGAGACCTCCCTGGGCAGGGTTGGCCCCTGCCACTGCCCCGGCCGAGCAGGGACCGGCATGCATGACGGACACGCACACGGCGCTCTTCACAGAAGACAGGTGTATCAGGGCCAGAGGGCTGTGCGTGTTAGTGTCGAGGTGCGGCTGATGGGTCCCGGATCTTGCTCGGGAAGCACTTGGGAGGCAGGATGTTGAGCTTTGCTGAGTGATAAGAGGGAAGCATAAGGCAGAGGAGTGGATGACTCTTCCTCTGCATCCCCTGGACTGAGGACCAGGAGACCTGGCTGCAGAGCCAAGCTCCATTCATTCATTCATTCCATTCACTCATTCCTCCAAGGTTTATTGAGCATGTGCTATAGGCGAGGCACTGCCTAGATGCTGGCGATGGTGAGCAAATGGTCAGAAGTCTCTCTGGAGCCGACATTGACCCCTAACATGGGGCAAGAGCCCCGGGGGTTCTGAGCCTGCATTGTGTGAAGAGAGGAGGGAGGAGGGTCCCTGATGTGATCTGCTATGTCAGGTGTGGTAATGAAGCTTTATCATGAACTGCGACTTGCTGATTGGCTCTTCAGCCAGACAGTGTCCTAGGGTTTGGGAACACAAAGGGGACTAAGGCAAAGCTCCTACCCTCTGGCTAGTGGGGCAGACAGGTGAACATAAGGGTAAACACAGCAGGTATGTGGGCGAGTTGGGCGTGGATCCTGACAGGACTAGGCTCCCTGGCCCACCCAGGGCACCTCCAGCAAGACAGTGAATGGGATAAGGCACTGAGGGTGGGCAGACCGTGGGGGCTGCGTTCCAGGGGAGGCGTGATGGGGTGGGCACCTGCGTTCCCCACCAGGCGGAGATGACAGCAGTGGGACCAGCCGGCGTGGAAGGGAACCCGGCTTGTCTTCCCAGGTGTGAGAAAAAGGCACGTGGGGGGAGGGGGGGTCTGGAGAGGAGGAGTGGAGGGGACACCAGCCCAGAGGCCCCGCCTTGCAGAGCGCAGGCAGTGTTTTCTTGAAAGAACAAGTCCTCTCAGCGGGGTCTCATCTGGCTTCACACGGAGGTTGTCTGCTTGGAAAAGACGGGCGGGCGACTCATCCTGAATCAGAGGAAGACAAGCCAGGGCCTCCCAGGGGACAGGCCTTCCTCTCCCGGGGTGGGTGCCCTGCGAAGGCATCCCGCCTCTCCAGGCTCGACTCCCTGCCCGATCTGTCCGTCTCTGCTCCTTCACAGGTTTACTCCGCCACCCGTCACACCTGCACCAAGTCTTACCTGGGCCGAAGCTTCAAATGCATCGGCATAAAATCTCAGGAGCGACAGTGGGAACAGGGAGATCCCTCCAGAAGCATGGCTCAGGAGGTGGGACAGCCCAGGACAAGACTGGGTAAGGGCCGTTCCAGAGGGAGGCCTGGCTTCACCCCTGTCATGCTGGGAGACAGCTTGTCTTCCGTGTCAGGACCAAGCCTGCTGTCACCGAGGGCCAGGCTTACTCCCTCGCTCCCCACCTCTCCCCCCAGCTCCCGCAATGGGAGTAACCAGGAGCCAAGGGCAGGGCAGCCTGCAAGCTGGACACTGCTCCAGCCTCCTGCCTCAGGACCCCACCTGCGGCCAGGGCCACTGCCCACAAGAAGACTTGCTTTTACTCCATTGAACAGCGTCTTAGATGTGCGACGGGCCGTGAAATGGATCCTGCGGACTCTGCGATACAGCTACTTGCCCTGGTCACCGCCGGAAACTGTTCCTTTGCTGCAATGCCACTTAGCAAAGCCCAACATCCTGCCCCCCTGAGAGCTCCCCGAGCAAGACCCCGGATTCCTGAGCCCCACCCTGGCTGACCAGCCTACC
The DNA here is from genome assembly GCA_026230045.1 of Corynorhinus townsendii. Classification (NCBI taxonomy): domain Eukaryota; kingdom Metazoa; phylum Chordata; class Mammalia; order Chiroptera; family Vespertilionidae; genus Corynorhinus; species Corynorhinus townsendii. The sequence continues at coordinate 16,015,975 of JAPDVU010000014.1, forward strand.
AGCCCCTCCAGCAGCGTGCTATGTCTGTCCTCTGTGCTGGAAAGAGGGCCCTGCGTGTTGAATTGCGTGATTCCGACGTGTGTGCCTGTGTCCCTGCCCTGCTGGAGCAATAGGCAGATGCCACGCTCCACAGATGAGTCCGGAGGCCTCCATGCTGGCTGTCAGCCCCAGTCCTTGGCCCACTTTCTCCTGGCTTGGTTGGAGAAGGAAGGGAGCCATTGCTATTGTTCCCTGGCTCCTCTGTCTGCCCAAAAGTTTCCTCCCAGAGCGAAATTGCTGAGTGTTCTGTATTCGTCGACATTCCTCCATGAAAGAGGAAAATTACATTTCGGAAGGAGTTGGACATTTCAGCTCCACTTTGCCTGTCTCTGTGGAATACAGATCCCCACACAGAGAAATCAAGAAACAATGACACAGAAAAATGTTTGAAAATGTTGCTCTTGTAATACTTCTGTGTCCAAACATTGTCATATATCTGTGTTGTGTCTGAATAGGTTGGTGTAGGTCTGCTAACCCTTCCTTCTCAGAAAGGACTAAGTCTTTTCTTCAAGTGTACGTTAAAAAAATTAATGATTTCAGAGAGAGGCAGGGAGAGGGAGAGAAACATCAGTCAGTTGCCTCCCGCATGCGCCCCAACTGGGGTTCAAACCCGCAACCTGGGCGTTGAATCGAACCAGCACCTTCTGGTGTATGGGACGTTTCAACCAACTGAGCCACACCCTTCAGGGCAGGAAGGACTACATGTTTATTCCAAATATAAGGTTAAAACATCCTTTAAAATAAGACATCCTTTTTAAAATAAGAAGATGGTGATAATTAGGGGCTGTTGTGTTTTAAATATCCTCACCCAACCCTATGTTTGTCCTATTATTTTTTTAACTTCACATTTCAAATTTATTGACATAAAATCTTGGTATCTTTTTTACTTTTCTTTTTAATCTTTATTGTTGAAAGTATTACAGATGTCTCCAACTTTCCCCCACTGACCCTCCTTCACCGAACTCCCACCCCCTCCCTAGGCCTTCGCCACACTATTGTCTGTGTCCATGGGTTAAGCATATACGCATATAAGTTCTTTGGTTACATTAGATTCTGAAATCTATGTAAACTTGAAGCTACCAAGTTTAATTTTTAAAATTTTTATTTATTGATTTTAACGGGGGAGAGGAGGAGGAAACATAATTTGTTGTTCCACTTATTCATGCATTCAGTGGTTGATTCTTGTATGTGCCCTGACTGGGGCTTGTGCCTACAACCTTGGTGGTATCAGGACGATGCTCTAACCCAGTGGTTGGCAAACTGCGGCTCGTAAGCCGCATGCGGCTCTTTGGCCCCTTGAGCGTGGCTCTTCTACAAAATACCACGGCTTGGGCGAGTCTATTTTGAAGAAGTGGCATTAGAAGAAGTTGAAGTTTAAAAAATTTGGCTCTCAAAAGACATTTCAATCGTTGTACTGTTATTTGGCTCTGTTGACTAGTGAGTTTGCCAACCACTGCTCTAACTAATTGAACTACCAGGCCAGCTGAAGCTACTGACTTTTAACCACTGTTAAAAACTAAACATGGCCCAGCTGGCGTGGCTCAGTGGTTGAGCGTTGACCTATGAACCTGGAGGTCATGGTGCGATTCCTGGTCAGGGCATATGCCCAGGTTGCAGGCTCGATCCCCAGTGTGGGGCGTGCAGGAGGCAGCCAATCAATGATTCTCTCTCATCATTGATGTTTCTCTCTCTCCCTCTCCCTTCCTCTCTGAAATCAATAAAAATGTATTTTTAAAAAACACATTAAACGAAAAAACTATGCATGGGCTGAATCTGCTTAGTGTTTTAATTCAGTAAATAGGTTTGAACATCCACCCATTTTTTAAAGCAAGAATCTGGAGATAGAGCTCACATGGAGACATTCATTACAAAGTAATTACAAGCGTGGTGGGCGCCTTGAAGAAAGCAGAGGGGCTGTGGGAACTTCTGCGAGAAACCAAATTTCTAGGCTGAAACTTGGCAGCCAAATGGCCAGCACAGCAAAGGCCCAGTAGTTAGGGGCCTGGGGCTCAGCATGGCTGGGACCAGAATTTAGCTTCTAGCCTCGAGCGTGGGGCACACAAGGACAGTTAAAACACTGGCCAGTTTTTCCTTCCAGATCACAATGAAGAAATGAAAGTCAAGGCTAATGGGGTATGTACACTGAGTGGCCAGATCATTATGATCTTTGAACGCATAATAATCGGGCCACTTAGTGAGAATAAAAGGCTAATATGCAAATTGTCCCCTCGACCAGGAGTTCGACCAGCAGGCAGGCCGGCCAACCGCCCATGTCCCCTCCCCCTGGCCAGGCTGGCCGGACCCCACCCATCCATCCATGCATGAATTTATGAACCAGGCCTCTAATATATATTAGAGTGGCCAGATTATTATGCATTCAGAGATCATAATAATCTGGCCACTCAGTGTATATACTTTTCCTCCCACCTGCTAAATTCTTCTAGCTGGGCGAATAATCAAATTAGAGAGATTAACAGGAGAAAATCACACTTCAATACATGCACCTGGGGAACTCACTAAGCATGAAAATTCCAAAGATAGTGAGGCATCATGGGGTTATGACTACTTTGGACAAAGGAGAAAAGGCAAGTATTGAGGTCTTAGATTTCGGAAGTGAGAATGGGCAATTTACAGATAGGTTGTTGAGGAAGAGCTGGATGCACACACGCACTGGGCAAGCAAACTCCCCTAGGCAACTCAGAAACAATGGGACACAGGCCCCCCCTCCCCACGCCCTCCCATTTACATCAAATGAGGCTCAGAGGAGTATACTAAGACTTCCTTCTGGACAGCAGGATTTTCTTATCTGAATCTCTTGGGCAGGAAAGCCAGGAGGATCACAGAGGTTCTTTCTGAGTCTTTTGTTCCTTAATTGCCAGCTTAAATCAATATCCCAAAAGGCCAAACGTTCTGTCCCCTTCACTAACAAATTCTTTAATGTCCCCTTCCCCCTCAGCTTGAGAGGCACTGTGGGCATGGTCCCGGCCTTGGATCTGCACCGCACCCAGATATGAACTTGGACGAGTCATGCAACGGCTCCTAACTAGGCATGGTGGCCATGCTGATCCCGAAGGCGTTGTGGGGTTTAGATGAGGGCTTGGTGGACACAGTCTTCGCACAGTAGATGTTGGTTGCTGTTTTCCTGCCGTGAAAAAAAAAAAGGCCAAAAGGGCTGTCACCAGCAATATTTGGGCTAGATATTAAAAAGCACTTCCTGGCTAGAAGGCTGTGTAATCCTAGATTATGCTGTGGAGTCATGGCAACCAAGAGACGTTAAGGCAAAAAGCAAGCCATGAACTCGCTGTGGTGAACTGATCGTGGCCCTGAACAGAGACGCGGGCTGGGTGCCGTGACTTCTGGGATCACTCCCAGCCTTACGGTTCCTGGAATGCATTGTGGCCCCGGCCAGCAGGCAGGCTCTAAGACTACAACAGCGATGCCCCTGCTACTGAGAACCCTGGGAACCGCGCGGCTCCATGGTCCGGCCATACAAATCTGATAAAAATAGGAGCTGAAATCCCATCCCGGAGTTGCTATTTTTAAAAGCGTCTGAGATCCTGGATTGGATTTATTTCTTCCTCAAACAGCATCTTGCCGTTCCCTCCTCCTGGTGGGCAGGATGCTAACGTGGCACATGTGAGGGACGGGAGCCAAAAGCCTGCCAGGCACCCTTGTCAAATGGCTCCATGCCTCCTACCCAAACCCACTGCCTGCCCGGGAAGCAGCCAGGGCCAGGGCTTCCTGGCGCTAGATGCACCTGCCCTCCGCATGCACCTTGCAACCTTGTCTCCTCCTCTGCTCCTCACCCCCCAGCAGGGAGGTGTCCACTGCTTCCTGCACAGCAGAGACAGACTGGGAGGTAAACAGGGGCAGAGGAAATGGCAGTGGAGGCAGCGTGGCTCAGAGGACCACGCTGGTGGCTGCTGCTCAGGTTGTCTTGACCCAGCCCTGGCACAGCTAGCACAGAGAGCCACAGTCCCCAGGAGCCAAAGCCCTGCTTGCCCACCACAGCGCTTCTTGCGGGAGGAGCTCTAGGTGTGCAAATAAATGGCCCAAAGGGATGCATCAGGGCTGGGTGGGGCTCCAGAACCCAGTGCCTGGAGGGAGCAGCACCAGCATTCCTTCCTCCTGCACCGCAGGTGATAGGGATTCTAAGCAGCTCGCTAAGTGTCTGGCTGTGCCATGAAGAAACTGGAGGGGAAGATCATGAGTAAGCACGTTGTGGCTAAGGGGCGGAGTTGGCATTACAGTTAGCTTCTGGGCACCCACTAACCAGGCTTGGGATAACCTCTGTGTGGGGGTCGGAGGGCAGGGAGAGACCTAAATATAGCTTAGGGGTGAGAGGAGGGACCCACCTTCATAATAACAGCTCACGCTCCTGTAACGCGTTATACGTTCCTGGCAAATTCATATCCATCGCCTAATGTGATACCAACAGTATCCCTTCGAAGAGCGGTTATTTCCCTTGTTTCCTCTAATAAAACTACAGCCATTTCGTGGCGGAGGCAGAGTTGTACGTCGGGTCCTCAGGAGTGAAAGTTGGCCCTTCAGTCCTACTTCCTGGCAGCGTGTGTGGTTTAGATCTAGTTCGTCCCCACGCTGGCAGCCTTGAGAAGCGGGGCTGTCCCTCCGTTCAGCTCGGGCCAGTTTTCCCACCTGTGAAGCAGGGAGGACCTTCCTCTTCCTGTGGACCTGCCAAGGGCAAGGGCTTTCCTCGCTGTGTCCCTTCTACTTCGCTTCGTTCCAGGCCCCCTAGAGTCCACAGGCAATACATGTTTGTTGAATGAATGTGTGACTGACCATGCCAAAGGCCCCATTCAAACACGACCAAGACATGGTGAAATGAAAAAACCCCTGTAAGCTATGACTTGGGACGGAAGAGTCCCACTGAAGAGCTGGAGGCCCACTCTTCACGCACCTTCTGCTCTTTGCTCCTGAGGCGTTCTAAGAGCATCCTGAGTTAGGTTCTCCCCAGCAGACAAGCCCTCCAGTTTCAGCTGCAGTGAGTCTTGAGCTGGTATTTCTCTGAACCCCTTCACTGTCACCACTCTTAACACTTAGTCACATCCTGCCCTGCCTGCGTGGGGGGCCTTCTCTGCCGCAGGATGACAAGTTTCCGGGGGGCAGGGGCCGGGTCTTACACATTCCTCTGAGGCTTCAGCATCCACCGGGCTGTTCACACCTGGGGCTCAGCAGACACTGTTCACCTATGAAAGCGTCTTGGGGGCTGGGGATTGTCCTGGAGGTGATTCCAGACTGTCAGTCAGCCTGGGTAGTTCCCAGGCTTGATTGGGGGGTGTCTGGGCCCAGTGAACTAGGGTCAGGGACCTGATGTGGTTTCCCCTGGAGACAGGATGCCTGGCGCCTTCCCCTTCCCCAAGGAACAGAAACTGAGAGGCCTTCTCCAGGTCAAGACAGGGTGTGCAAAAGAGGGATACGGAGGGCAGAGTTTGGGGGCAGCCAGTCCAGTCTAGGGCCAGGGCACTTGGCCCCTGTGCACTGGGCGTGGGCCTCCGTCTTCCTGCCTCACTTTCCCGAGTGAGGAGTTAGGGAGGGCAGGCTCACCGCCTGGAGAGCGAGTGGAAAACCCTTTGTTGGGGCTCATTGTTCCTGGGAGGGTGTGCGGAAGCCGCGCGGGGCACATCCATCCAGGCGCCTTTCTCAGGCAGCTCCGTGGCCCTCCCACCACCCCTCCTTGGCCTCAGTGCCCCGACCACATCCCCACCCGCGCCATCACTCAGCCCTTCTTCCTCCTCCTCCTCCCGCCCTTCCTCCGGGGCCCGCCCGCTCCCAGTCCGCGCCCGGCGCTGTGCGCACGCGTGTCCGGCGCGTCCCCGCCCCGCGGGGCCCGGCCCGGCCCCCGCCTCCCGCAGGCTGGCCCACTCGCAGCCCGGCCCCGCGCCCGGGACTGGGACCCGCCGAGCGCAGCGCCAGCCTGTGCGCCCGCCGCGCGCCTAGCGGATCGGAGTCGCGGAGCCGCCCGCCCGCCCCGCCCCACCCGCCCGGGTGAGTACGCGCCACCGGGACCGCGAGAAAGGGAAGCGCCGGCCCACGGCTGGCCCCCAGCCCCACACGTCCGGGAGGGAGTCGGGCCGGCACGTGGGCGCAGCCGGGTCCGGACCCAGTGGGCGACCGAAGCCTGAATCCCTTCCCTGATTTTCGCGGGAAGCTGTTTCTCTGGCTCTTGGAGGGCGCAAACGGGACGGTCCTCTGCCCCGGAAAGTTTCAGCCTTCACCCTGCGCCCAGGCAGAGGCGCCCCGCCCTCAGCATCCTTGAGCCCTGATTTCTCTCACAACTGCCCCATTTAGCCAGAAGACCCGTGGGCCGGCTTCGCTGGAGGTGACAGGCTTTGCTGGGTCGGTCCCTGCGCAGAGTAGCAAGGTCGCCAAGCAGAATCAGTCCATAGGTGGAGGTTGCCTGCAGCAGGCTGGCTGTGCCCAGGACCCTGGGTCCACGTTGTGGGGGGTCTTTGGGCCAAGGCCGCTGTGCTCAGAGCTCCGTGGGTGGTAGGCAGTGGGGAGGGTTGGGGCTGGGGAAAGGTGGGGTACTGCTGGCAGACTCCCAGGGCTCAGCTGTCTGCTCTGCGTGCCCCCTGGGGCCCCTACCCTTAGGGACCTCCAGCCTGGAGCTGCCAACATGTCTGCCAGGACTGGTGCTGCTCCTCCATCCCCAGTCTTGGGGGAGGCTCCTCTGGGCCATTGGAGACCTCATCGGCTGCTTCCTCTGTTTCACAGACTGGGTCCCGAAGGCCTGGCTTTGGGGGCTCCTGCCTGAAGGCTGAGGTGTAGGCAGTGTTGGGGTGCTCACTGTGCATGTCTGACCTCCCGGCCACCCGCAGGCTGGCACCCCCACAGCCTCTCAGGGAAGCCTGAGCTCTCCACCGCCCGCCAGTGGGAGGCACAGTGTGGGAGCCAAGTTCAGGCGGACTTATTCTTTCAGAGCCTTGGGAACGGCCTGGCATGGGCTGGGCTGTCACAAGAGGCACGGACCAGTGCTGCCCTCCTTGGAGCTGTGCTCAGCCACCTGCCTCCTCCAGACCCAGCCCTGGCATGTGCCCCGGGGGCGGGGGGGAGGTCTTCAATGGGTCGCTATGCGTTAAGTGTTTTGGAAGGTGCCTGCTCCCAGGAAGAGGTCTGTGTGTGCGATTAGATGTGTTTCTCCCATACTTTCTCTCAAGGTTGCTCTGTATTCTAGAGAGGTGCCTGGGGGGTGCCAGCCATTTGGTGCCTAGAAATGAACAGTCTGGGGCTTTTTCTGTTTGCTGGGAGCTGGTCTGGAACGCCCCCCTTCTTCCCCCGAACCGAAGTGGGCAAGGTCGCTCTGACCTGCTCCTTCTCTGCTCCTGTTCCTACGCCCAGTGCTCTCCACGTTTCATCCCTTAGCATCAGTGCTCTGCGTGGGAGAGCTTAGGCTGTGCCATGGGCCCTGGGTCCGCTGAGGAGAGCCACAGCTGGGCTGGCCCCCCAGAGTCCAAATGGGCAGGAGCTGGGAGGGGATTTTAGTGGAAGGAGAAGTCAGGAGAGGAAGGGGAGAGTGGCCTGCTTGGGCTGTGGGCTGAGAGGCGGCTGAGGCTGGGGAGTGGGCTGCTGCTCCGGACAGCAGGGCGCCTCCCCAAGAGTGGCGGTCCAGGCCCAGGAGCGCGTGATGCCTTCAGGGCTGCCTCTCTTAGCCCCCCTCCGCGCCCCCCCCCCCACCTCAGAAACAGCCCTGGTCCCTCCAACCCTTTTAGACTCGTAGGATCCAGTGTTCTGGGTGGAACCAAACGTCTGCTCCTTTCTGGAGTTGTAACACATCCTGAAAGGGACACCCGTGTCACCGGCAGGGACGGAGAGGCCAGGCCACTGTGTGCTCCAGCTAGACCTGGCCATGGCACAGCTAGCCACGCGGCCTGCAGCGGCCCTGCTGTGGGTGCTGCCCAGGCCCTATCCGGGCTCGGGCTTGGGGTCACCTCTGAGAGGCGGCCTCACGGAGCTGTGACCTCCGCCTCTCCAAGTGGCTCCATGGTTCGCACCCTCTGTCCAGGGGAGGGGTCCCTCGACCTCAGAATGATACTGAAGCCCGGTTCTAGCCCACAGGTGTCCTGAAAGGGACCCTGGAGTGTCCCAAGGCCTGGTTATAGATTGTGACTGAGGCTGCCGCCAGAGCCTGGCCAAACTCTCAGACCCTGAGACGGAGGGAGGGCACTGGAGAGCGGGGCCTTGGGGTGAGGGGTGGGACCCCCAGAAACCTTACAGGGCCTCTTCCCTCTCTCCTGACCCCTCAGTGACCTTCTGGTTAGATTTCTCTGCAGCACTTGCTGGCCACAGGGTCCTCCTTCCTTCTCCGGACTCGGGGCCTTGACCTGAAGCTTCCTGTGGCCTGAGGAGCTGACCAGTGGAGGCGGGTGTTGGTGGCTGTAGCTATGAGTCCCCCTCTCCTGCAGGAGTGTCCCCAGTGCTCCCGACGGAGGCCGCCCCTGGTCTCCGAATCATGCCCTCCCCCTCCCAGCGAGTGTGTGTGTGTGTGTGTGTGTGTGTGTGTGTGTGTGTGAGAGAGAGAGAGAGAGAGAGAGAGAGAGAGAGAGAGAGAGAGAGGAAGGAGAGAGAAGAGAGAGACTCTTGATCCTACAGATGGAGGAAGTGGTCAAGTGCAGCAGCAAGTGAAAGCGGCCGTTTGATGCCTGGGCCACAGGCAGTTGTAGGGCCTTCAGCTCGGCTCCCTGAGCCCGGCAGGCAGGGGCTGAACTCTGCCAAGGGGGTGGGCTGGGTTGGTTGCCTTTCGGGTTGACGAGGGACACGGGTGTCCAGAGCTGCAGGTTTCTTTCTAGTCCTGGTCCCTCACCTGGGACCAGGAGTCCTGCAGCCCCGTCTCTGCCCATGCCACCCTCCACACCGCCCTGCGGAAAGGCGGTGTGCTTGCTCCACCTCTGAAGCCCTGGCTGCGCCCCAGCCCAGCGGGGCGGAGGGAGCTGCTGCCCTGGCTGAGGCAGGCTCAGGCTGGCGAGGCCCTCAGTGGCCGCCAGGGCCTTCAGTGGCCGCAGCTTCACGCCAGAGCCCAGGTGGGCCAGGGCTCCAGGCTCTGCTTCCCTGGGGTGGGGCAGGCAGGGAGGACGGTGGTGGCCAGAAAGAGGACAGGAACCAGTTTGCATGGCGCTGGGCCAGGACACTGTCGTTTCTGCCTTGGGTCTAAACCGTTCTCCACCATGCGGGTGCCAGGGCTGCCGTGCCTGTGCCCGCTGTCTGTCCGGTGTGCTCTGCCCTTGCATCCTCCCTTGACACCTGTCCTTGTCATAAAAAGGGGCTTAGCCAAGGCCAAAGGCCTTAATCATGTATCCGTCCAGCACTAATTAAAAGCCTGGCCCAATCACCTAAGTCACACCGACACTTCTTGCGTCACTCCCTGTAGGCCTCACACGGCCCCTGCATTAAGCCCGTTTATAAATGAACAGATGAGGCTCGGGGAGATTAAACTGCTTGGCCAAGGTCACACAGCTCGTAAGCAGCCGAGCAGGGCCTGGTGTCCAGGCCTGCTTCCAAGCCCTGCACTTTCAGCCCGGTTCTCCGTTGCTCCCTGAGCTTGTCTCGCCCTGTCCTGTGACCCACGAGGAGGCCGAGGCTCGGAGGTGTGAAGGGTTTTGCTCGAGGTCTTAGTGACAGAGGGGGCCCACAAGCCCTCCTGATTCCCAGCCTGGAGCTCTGTGTGCTGCCTGGTACCCCACCTCTCTGCCTGCGCATCCAGAAACCCCAACCCCTGAGGCCAGCCCTCTCAGCTGGGCAGGGAGGGCTCCCCTCCCGCATCCCCCCTCCCAGCAGCCGGCCCCGCCCAGCCCCCACTCTCCACTTTCCCAATGGTAATTGCTTCCATCTGGTCAGCCCGCCCCGCTCCCCTGCCTTTGGGAAGGCAGCTAGGCTGCCGCCCACAGGGCTGCAGGGCCTCATCCGGCAACCAGGGCAACACATCGGCCGGGGGGTGGGGGGGGTGGGGGGTTGCCCTGTGGGGTCTGAGCACCAACTGGCCAGGTGGCATTCCCAGATCCCCGCCAGGCCCGAGCACCTTTGCTCCCTGCGGCTCAAGGCCCCAGAGGCTCCTCCAAGACCCCCTTCTCAGTCCTGAGGGAATTTCCCTTCTGCCCTGGGAGGTTGCTCAGGTCAGGGAGGCCCAGCTGGAAGGGCCAGCAGGAGAGAAATGGGGCCCATGGCTTGTGCTGGGGACCCTGTGCTTCGGGGCCATGGGACGGAAGTGAAGCGGGGTGCTCCTGGGGGCAGGGGCTGCCGGACCGTGAGCTAGGACAGGTGAGGATGGAGCCCACTTGGGTTCGTTGGTCCCAAGCAGCTGACAGCACAAGCAGAAACTTCCCACCGAGTCTGATGTAACTGCATCGCATGCCCCCTGCCTCCCTGGCCTCCGGATCCGTCCGGGTGAGGTGAGCCGGGCAGGGGCACCTGGATGGCCAGGAGCCTGCTTCTGCCTGAGGAGGGGCAAGCTCCTGATCACTGTAGAAGGTCAAGCGCAGACCTGTGACCTTGACGGGGACAGTCCGGAGGCACGTGTGGTGTGGAACGGGCTTGGGAATGCCTGCATTTTCCTCCCTGCGAGGTTAGCATGTTAGCCTGGGCTCCGGGAACCTGTTTTGTGTTCACTGCCGTCCTCTCCACGCCTGGGAGGGTGTCTAGCCAGTAATCGCTCAATAAATATTTGCTTGATGAATGGATGGAAGATGGAGCTCAGGTTCCTGACTTATTTTCCCTGTGCCCCAGCTTTGCCTCCCCTTTTCCTGGGGTGAAAGGACAGAGTGTCCCTTTGGACAGGTGAGCTGTTTGTCAGAGAAGGCCCCGCCCACTCCCCTTCAGACAATGGAGGGGCTGGCAGGAGGCCCAGGTGGGGCTGGGCGGGAGTCTACCCCCAGGAGGGCATGCCCCTCCCACCCACGCTGTGTTCAGCGGGTCACATCCCTGCACCCGTCACCCCTTCTCAGCCCACCCTTCAGGCCCTTGCACAAACGGGTCCTAACGTCACCTCCTATCTTGGATATCAGTCCTCTCCTCCCTATTTTGGGCCAAGAAAGGTACCCCGGGGCGTAGAGCCCTCTCTCAGGGCCCTCTCAGGAGTGAGGGCTGGGGAGGGGGTTCACCCTATTCTTGCTCCAACCCAAACAGCTCCACTTGTATTCCTTATGCACTGGGTTTCCACCTAAGTTCCACGTGAAAGCGGGACAGAGGGTTTCTTGGCTTCATTATTATTACACGGAGTGGCCAGATGATGATGCTCTCTGAACGCATCCTAATCTGGCCACGCAGTGTATTTGTATCTCAAATGGGTACCAAAAGTATCCTAGACTTTTGCTGCAGATCAACCACCTCTTTGCCCTGAGCTTTCTATCAGCCAGTGCAAAGGGGAAAACTGATCAGGTGCACGATTTATAGTATCTTTGATATCAAATAAATGAGGTACTCAAGAGAAGTACCCCGAGTGGCCAGATTATTATGCGTTCAGAGATCATCATCATCTGGCCACTCAGTGTATTTTAAATATATCTTTTATTGATTTCAGAGAGGAAGGGAGAGGGAGAGAAACATCAATGATGAGAGAGAATCATTGATGGGCTGCCTCCTGCATGCCCCACACAGGGCATGTGCCCTGATCGGGAATCTAACCGTGACTTCCCGGTTTATAGGTCGACGCTCCATGGGCTGGGCGGTTTCTTGGCTTTAAGGCGTGTGTGTGTGTGTGTGTGTGTGTGTGTGTGAAAGCCCGCATCATTCCCAGCAGTACACTGCGCCTCCTCACCTCTGCATCCCCTGTCCCCCCAGGGGTGCCCTCAGCATCCGGCCCCTGTTCTCTGAACGCTCCCTGACGACCCAGCACACTGTCCCTTCCTCCTGCACTCCCCACTCCTGTGGCAGCAGCTTGGCTGAGCCCAGATGAGCCATGGAGGCCGGGGCAGAACCATTGGCCAACCACAGACAGGTGGGGGGCAGTGCTGGGGTGGCGATGGCCTTTCCGGAGACAGGGTGTGTCCCCTCCCCGGTGGCAGCCTCCACTTCTGAGCGAGAGTGTTCAGATGACCCCTCCATGCCCCGACCCCGTGCTCCACAAATGCTGGCTGTGTGTTTGATGGGACTCGATGTGGGGCAGGGGATGGAGTGTCCACCCGCTGGCCCTGGAGGAGGCGGCAGGTGTGTGTGTGAGCTCAGGCAAGTCTCCCGTGACACTGGTTTCTGTGAGCATATCTGCGCATTGGGTCCTTACAGCCGCCCCGCCTCATGAGAGCACGGTGCACAAATGAAATAGACATTCAAAGCTGGCAGAGGCCTCAGACCCCCAGGGCAGGACCCGGCACGGGGCGCCCTGCTGGCACACAGCATCCGCTCAGTAACTTTCTGTGGAACTCGCTGTTCAAGGTCACAGAGTAGCTCTTCCACCAGGCAGGGGCCTGCCTAAGGAGTGGCCTGGTCTCTGCTGCTCCATCCCACCACCTGTCCCCACCTCCTTGCTTTCTCTGAGGTCCTGGTGTCACTTTACCTGTCCGTTCTCCAGCCCCCAAAGATCCGGGTCAGCTGAGCCTAACGGCCCGGGGGCGTAGCTGGTGTGGGACTGGGGACAGTGCCCAGCTGTCCTGCTGCTCCTGTGCTGGCTTTGTGGGGCTGAGAGTGAGCTCAGGGCTGGTAAGAGGTGTGTTGGTAAGGTGGCGGCCGACCGCACAGAGATGGGCTAGGTTGTTGACCCCCTTCTCCTCTTGTCCCCTCTTTGGTGCTTTTTCTCACATTCTTCCCCCCACCCCCAATCTTTTCCTGGTCCCCCTCCCTTTTCCTCCTTTGATTCAGCCGTCTCTCTGCCTTGGTGTCTGCCTCCTTCATTCCCTTGTCCTCTCCTCTCCCTCCCAGCCCTTTGCATCCAAGTTGTCCTGACAGTGGCAGCTGGACTTGGTGGACGGGGTGGGCGCCCTGCAGGGCTCGGGGCTCAGGGTACCTCCTGTTGTGAGCAGCCCCAGAAGTTTCTAGTGAGATGGCTCTTCTAGCATTTGGGTTTGGGAAGAGGCACTGCCTGCCCAGAGTAGGAAGCGGAGTGGCCTGCGGCGCCTGGGCCTCCCCACCTCCTCGGACACCTTCCTGGGCAGGAAGGGGAGAGCTTGTCCTGCAGCCTGAGGGTCCCCAAAAAAGCTGGCTGGTGGGGCTTTGCTGGCCTCTGCCCTCTGCCCCCTGCCCTCCCCATCCTCTCTCCAGAGCTCAGTTCTTTCCCAGAGGTACGTGCTGGGGTGGAGGAGGTGTCTGCTCAGATGCCTCCCAGGTGAGCACACACAGCGTGTCGTGTTTGGGCTAATGGATCCGTGTGTATGTGTGTGCACGCACTGTGAGTGTGCACGTGGGTCACATGTCAGCGAATACGGGCATGCATCTCTGTGTGGACAAGAGCATGGTGCTCTGGTGGGTCTGCACCCCCTCAGGCCTGTCCTTGGGCAGCCCTGTTCCAGTCCAGAGCTCTCTGTCCCTGGCCGGCTGGCCTCCTGCTGTGATCCCATCCAATGGCTGGCTGATCCCTGGCCACCCATTAGGCTGCCTGGGGGCTCTGGGGACAGCATTTGCCCCTCCACCGCCCCCCCCCCCCCCCCCCCGTAAATGGAGGCGTGTGGGGCTTCCTGCCTGGTGTCTCAACCCTGCCAAGGCGGAGGGAATGGGGAACAGCTGCGCTGGCTCGACCCAGCGCCGTATGGCTGTGGTTTGACAACAAAGCTCCCTCTGTGTGTGCTCAGGCCCCTTATGTAACGGGCGGGAGACCGAGGGAGGAGGTGGGGATGGGGACAGGGAGACACCGGGACGGGTGGCTGGGAGGGGACAGGGGCTGGGAGGAGGGGGATGGGGAATGAGAGAGAGAGAGAGAGAGACAGACCATGGAGAGGAAGACCATGGAGAGGAAGAGCAGGAAGAGGATAAAAAGTTTATTTTGACCCTCTAATTCGACTTCCAGCCTCCACGGTGGGAAGGAGATAAAGTCTAGACCTTCCAACCTTATCTATCAACCTTTCCCTCCTTGTATCACACCCACCAGCCTAGACATACGGCACAGGGTCCAAGGGGCTGTCTGGGAGTGAGGCCAGGTGGGGCTGGACTGGGCCTGAGAGTCCATCCTTAGCCCCACCCTGTAACCAAACACATTCTATAAAGATGGGAGTTGTTCCTCTCCTTTACTATTTTTTTTCTTTAATTTATTGATTTTTTTTTTTTTTTTTTTGAGAGAGAGAGACAGGCATTGATTTGTTGTTCCACTTGTTTATGCAGCCATTGGTTGATTCTTGCATGTACCTTGCCCAGGGATCAAACCTGCAACCTTGTGTACAGGCGCGATGCTCTAGTCAGCTGAGCAGGGTCCTCCTTTCTTCCTGGTTGTCTGTTCCCTCTTCCCAGGCCCTGGGCCTGGCTCCAGAAGCCCCTCTGGCGACCCCTTTGTAGTGCTGCTGAGTGACCCGCTGCCCCTGCCCTGCGCCCTGTTGGGCGGCCCAAGGCTCCTCCTGCTCACTCACTCACTCTCCAGCTGTAGACCCTCGCCCACCCCTTCAGAGGCCCCTTGGTCCTGGGTCCTGCACTCTCTCCTCCCTCAGTAATCGGACATTCTCACCATCATTCTCTTTCCAGAACAGCCGGACTGGCAGGCCAGGAAGGCTAGGTGAGCTGGCGGGGCTGCAGCGCATTTGTGGGGGCGGGCGGTGCCCTGTGCCAGGGCCCAGGTCCCCTCAGCTCCTGGGTGGGAGAACACACACCCGGAAGAGGCCAGGAGGATGGCGGGGCCTCCAGGTGGGGCCAGGGCCCTGTGGTGGCTGGGTCTCCTGCTCTTTCTCAGGGTCTGCTCTTCTCTGTGCCTCAGTGTCTCTAAGCTCCTCCTTGGAAAGGATTGGATTTGACTCTCTGGGTGGTCCTTGTCCCCAGGCTGCGGTGGATGGACAGGGCGTATCCCTGGGAACAAGGACTGTCCTGAAAGGGGGGGGGGGGGCGCGCTGCTGGTGACCACAGGTTCTGGCACGTGGCTTGTCCCCTGGCATATCCTCAGTTAGATTTTTTAAAAATACGTTTTATTGATTTTTTCCAGAGAGGAAGGGAGAGGGATAGAGAGTTAGAAACATCGATGAGAGAGAAACATCCATCAGCTGCCTCCTGCACACCCCCTACTGGGGATGTACCTGCAACCAAGGTACATGCCCTTGACCGGAATCGAACCTGGGACCCTTCAGTCCGAAGGCCGACTCTGTCCACTGAGCCAAACCCGTCAGGGCCTCAGTTAGATTTATGGCATCTTCCCAGGGGGTATGCTGTCCACCCGGGCACTGCTCTCTGGAGAGGTGGGGCGGGCGAACACAGATCTGAACAAGCCGGACTGGACTGCTCGGTCCCCAGGCCCTGCCCCGCCCCACCCCATCTTGCCCTTCCAACTACCTTCCTGGGTCTGGGTCCTGAATTTGCTAAGGCCTTAAGGCTTGAGCCCAGAAGGTCTGGGCTGAGGCAGATGGCTAGGGGAGGGCCTAGGGGTTTCCTGGATTTGTGTGGGGTGGGCTGGGGAGACAGTCCCTGTCACCTGGCTCAGGACCGGGATCAGGTGCCGGACAGGCTATGAGGAGGGTGAGTGAGCCTGCGAGGGTGCTGGGCGGGGGTGCGCTGCAATGGGGCAGCCCCTTCTGCCCACCCACAGCTACAGGCTGCCCCAGGACATTCCCCTGCCCCCCCCCCCCCCCGAGACACCCCTGTGGGGCTATGTCTCCCTGCCTCTGCTTCCTCTCCCCCACAGCCCACCACCCCGTGGGCTCTTCCTGGGGGCTGGGCGGGGCAGGGCTGGGCAGAGGGCTTCCCTTTACCCACCTTTGGGAGGAGATCCCTGCTGGGCTGGCTTAGCCACTCCCAGCGCATCTGGAAGCTCCAGGCTCCTGGCTGGTAGCTCCAGGGACCTGCAGCCTCACAAACAAACTCTGCTGAAGCCCGAGCTGATGGTGGAGGAGCGCGGTGGGCAGTGCCCTGTGCCGAGGGATGGGGGAAGAGAGCACCCCGGCCGAGGGGGTCCAGCAGCCCCCAGAAGCCGTATGTTGGGAGTAGGGGTGGGAGGCCGGGGGAGGAGGAGGGGTGAGGGAGGTGTGCGTGTGTGTGTGTAGCAGTTACCACGTTCCTGGGTTCCCAGTGTTTGTTTTGGGGATGCACGCCTGTGTTTGAGCGAGGGGCCATGTGTTTGTGCAGAGCTGGTGGGTTTTTGACGCTGGGAGGGTCTGAGTGGCCCTCAGCGGGGCTGCCTGTGAAGAGGCTGTGAGTGGGTGGGGCTCCTCGTTGTGACATGGGGGCTGGGTGCGCCCAGGACAGAAGGGGCCTGTGTCAGTTCTGATAACCTGAGCATCGGCCAGCCTCCAGCCAGCTCCCGCCCGCCCTGCCCTGGGCCCTGGGTGCAGCCCAGAGGGTGTGCGCGTCCCTAGCAGGATGCAGCCACTCCTCCCTCCCCTCATCCCAAGGGTTACGTGGAAGAGAGTTCAGATGCCACCGCTCGTTGGAAAGCCTTCCTGGTGGGACACAAGCTCAGAAGGGCCCCTTTTCGTGGCTTCTCTGTTCCCAGGGACCGGCTGATGCAGGAAATGGAGGTCTTGATTTCCCTTTTTTAAGGTTTCATTTCTCTTCTAGGTACCCCACCCACCCCGCCACCCCCACCCACATGCACAGCACCCCCTTTTCCTGTTCTCACAGTCCTAACCCGATCAGGCCCCTCCTAGGCATTCAGGAGGGGACCCTCCGCTGCTGATGCTCCGAGACCTCTTTGTTCCAGAATCACCATGGCAGGCAGGCGCCCTGCGGGGCTGGGCACAGGTCCTGGATGGAAGGGGGAGGTTTCAGTCTGCAGAAGTGAGGGTCCCTGTGGGAGCAAGGGGCCAGGGGAGGGGTTTCTGTGTGAACCCTGCTGCTCCCCTGGAGCCATGCTGCAGCCCATGGTGGCCAGGGCTGGAGTGGTAGCCAGCTCTGCAGCGACTCCAGGCCGCACGTGGCCCTGCAGCGCCCCTGCTCCGGAGAGGGGACCTCGCTCTGGGAAGGAGGCACTGCTCAGACGAAAAGGGGGCTGCCTCTGGAGCCCAGGGGGCAGTGCCCTGTGCCCCAGGAGCTGGGAGAGGGGTGCTGCTCAGCAGAGGGGCACAGCTCTGCCCTGGCGGAGGATCTGTGCCAAGCCCTGTTGGTTGTCTCCAGTGTAGCTTCCCCCGTCCCTCCCACCGCATGCTCCAACCCCACTCCAGCGTGTTCCCCGAGCCTGGCCAGATCTGTGGGACCTGGACGTAGTGCAGCGCCCCTCCTCTCCCTGGGCAGCTGCGTGCGTCCCGTGTGGCGTGTGGCATGTGCCATGGCCCCAGGAGGAGAGGTGAGTGTGGTTGCGGTCTTGGGAGCAAGTGGAAGCGGTGGAGGCGGACCCCTCCTTTGCTGGGATGGGCAGAACGTGAGGGGAGAGGGGCTGCCACGCACTGGGGAGGCCTTGGCCAGCACCCCCACTCCTTCAGGACCCGGGCCGAGTGCGGGCTCTGGGCCCGGCCTGGACTGAGGCTGAGCCCTGTCAATCCGGGGATGTGTTACGAGACTCACATGCCTTCCAGGAGTCCCTCTGGCCTCCTGCGCTTCTCAGACGAGGGATCTGTGTGGCCAAGAGGCGGAGAAGTTTGTCAGGGTTAGCCAGCCTGTCACCAGCGTCCCAATGGAGCCCAGGCCGCTCACCCTGGACCCCTGGGTGGCGGAGTGCAGAGGTGCTGAGCCCCGCCACTTTCCAGCTGCCCGACCTTGGGGCGTTTTGTTTCATCTCTCCGTCCTCCGTTTCCTCTTCTGTAAATCAGAATAAAACAGACTGCCCCACAGTGTTTCACAAATGAATGAGATCATGCACGGTGGCTGCAGATCAGCCCTGGGGTCTTAAACGTGAGCGCACGGAGCCGCTGCTCTTCGTAACTGTCTCCTCCCTATTTCTCCTGGGACCTTGGTGACGCCCAGGCTGCATCCAGGGTTGCCTGTGATGCCCTCCACCACCTGGCCCTAGTGGCCTCCCTGGCACCACTGAGCAACCCAGCAAGAACAGGTGTGGTTTCTGTGGAATTGACTCTGACCCTTTGGTGTTCAGTTCCATCGGCCTTCTTTCTGTTCCTCAAACTCAGCAAAGCCTCAGGGTTTTCGCTCTCCTCTGTGTTGGGAACCTTCTCCCCACCCCCGCCCCCCAACCCCGTCCCCCAGCTCCCCAGCATCTTTGCATGGTCTCCTTTTCCCCAGGCCTAACAGAACCGGGAGAGCTCGCTGCCCAGCACTCCCTGCTCCACTGTTTATTGGCTTCATAACATATCCCACTGTCTCATGAAATTACTCATTTGCTTGCTTCTGATCCTTCCCGCCCAGGTATAACATGGCGGGAACACGGCCTGTTTCCATGTTTACTGCCGCTGTGGTGCAGGGCCTGGGAGAGTGCCTGTCCTAGATGCAGCCCAGAAGGTCCCTGTCCCCTCTGCTCTCTGCTCACTGTCCCGGGAGGCCTGGGAGGCCTGGGAGCCCGAGCCCACCACCGTGGGGCAGGGCTGTTCTTCAAAATGAAGAGCAGGTAGAGGAGGAGGGAGGTGCCCCCTAGGGCTGTCCTGGACCCATAAAGGTTAGTGCTTGGGGCGACTTCACCTAGTTGACTTGCTGCCCTAGATTAAACACGATATGGATGAGCCAAAGGGTCAGAGTCAATTCCACAGAAACCACACCTGCCCTTGCTGGTTTGCTCAGTGATGAGAGCGTTGGCCCACACAGACTGAAAGGTCACGGGTTCAATTTCCGGTCAAAGGCATGTACCTTGCTTGTAGGTTCCATCTCCAGCCAGGGTTGGGGCTTGTGCAGGAGGCAACCAGTCCATGTGATGTGTCTCTTTTATGTCAATTTCTCTCTCCTCTCTCTCTCTCTCTCTCTTCCCCCCACCTCCCTCTCTCCCTATCTACCCCCCCCCCTTCCACTCTGGGAAAAAAAATTATCTTTGTGAGTTTCCCCAGGCTTCTAGACTGCCCTATCCCCACCCACTGCCCCTCCCCTCCCCCTGGCATCTGCAGATTTTTGCACTGGGCTGTTTTTTGTGTGTGTGTTTTTTAAGCTTTTAAAAAATATATTTGTATCAATTTTAGAGAAGAAGGGAGAGGAAAAGAGAGATAGAAACATCGATGAGAGAGAATCATTGATCAGCTGCCTCCTGCATGCCCTCTACTAGGGATGGAGCCTGAAACCCAGGCAGTGCCCTGACTGGTAATGGAACTGTGACCTCCTGGTTCATAGATCGATGCCCAGCCACTGAGGCACACGGGCCGGGCTGCACTGGGCTGTTTTGAACTTGGCGAGAGGAGGGCGGGTTAGACTGCTCTGCTCTGAGATGTGTTGCCAGGGGCTCCTGCAGAGCTTTCCTGTAAAGCAGAACTGGGGACCCTGTTGTGGGGCACAGTGCTACACCAGGGCAAGCGGCTTGACAAGCAGAGGGCGGGCTGGGCTCACTGCCCTCTCCCCCCAGGCCTGGCCAGGCACAATCAGTGTGCTCAACTGTGTCCAACTGTTGCCGGGTGGCTCCCCAGCCCCCCATCCTCTGCCTGTGGAGCAGGACACAAAGAGAGGCGGCGAGACCAGCTCGTGTCCCCTGGATCTGAGAGGGGCGGTTGATCCTTCCACTTCCCCCTGGTCATCCATCCTCAGAGCTCCTGTTACCCGCATGTCCAACAGTTTCATCCCCCTTGGACCCCACCGAAAACCCCAGGCCTGACAGGTGAGGGTCCGACACTGGCACCGCGGGCGAGGGCTTGCTCAGAACTGAGGTCCCGGGTGTATTCCTGCCTCCTCATTCTTCTCTTTTTAGTATGTTTTTAGTTGAAAGTGTGCCACACCCCCCAGCTTAAAAAGTTAAACACACCCAAGGGTGTAGGGTAAAAAGAGATGGTCTCTTCCGTTTCAGACCCCTGTCCCCAGGGCTCCCTTTGGGAGTGGTACCCCCCCCCCCCCCCCGCTCCCGTGGCTTTTTCTGCATTCTCCCAGATAACCTACTGATGGACAGACTACCCATGTATGCATGTCAGTCCCTCGTTAAGGAGCCTGGCTGCCGGGGCTTGAGCCCCAGCGTGGGGCCTGCAGGAAGCAACTGATCAGTGATTCTCTCTCATCCTTGATGTTTCTCTCTCTCTCTCTCTCCCTTCCTCTCTGAAATCAGTAAAAATGTATTTTTAAAAATCTTAACATAAAAAAGAGCACATGTGGAGATGCACAGAGCATTGCTCTCCACCTGCCTTTTAAAAATCAAGAGGATGCCTTGGAGACCATGTGACTGCAGCCTGCACGCATTTGCATCCTCTTCTTCACATTTGCATCAAGGCCCGTCTCTGGGCCTTGATGGCCTAAGCAGGTCTCTGCCCACATTTTCAAGTTGTGTCCGCCTTTCCCTATTACAAATAGAGCTGCAGTCAAGATCTTGATAGAAAACTCTGTGCACATGTAAGGAAACTTTTCTGTGGGATCCACTTCCAGCCACAGAATTCCCAGGCCAGAGGGGATTTGGGGAGATAATGCCAAATCGCCTCCCTAAAGGTTGCCGGGTGGCACTTCCGCCAGGCCTGGCGCTCCAGCTCTGGCGGCAGCGTGGGATCTGGCCTCTGGGACATGGCTGTTAAGGGTGAAAAATGGTGTCTCTATCCCTCAGGAATTATCCAGTGTAGATGAATATCTTTTCCCATGTCCTGTTACATTTACCCGAAGTTGTATATTCGTGTCCTTGGCCAGTTCTTAAGTCTGTTTCTTTCTCATTGACTAGAGGCCCGATGCACGAAGATTCGTGCAGGAATGGGCCTTCCTTCCCCTGGCTGCTGGTATCACCTTCGCTCTGGCCGGAGCCGCCTTTCCGCTCTGGCCTGGAGCCAACTTTCCACCTTCTCACGCTACCCACAGGCCTGGAGAGTCTGGGGTGGTGCGGAATGCCTGCATCCCACCCCGACCTGGCCACTCGCTGCCTGTGTATGCAAATTAACCCAACATCTTTGTTGGGTTAATTTGCATACTCACTCCTGATTGGCTGGTGGGCGTCGCAAAGGTAAGGTCAATTAGCATGTTACTCTTTTATTAGGTAGATTTGTACATTATCAGTGAAGGGAATGATACATTGCAGATATTTCCTCCTTTTTCCATTTGTCTTTGAACCGTGCCCTCTCCCTTTCCCTGGCGTGTGTTTTTATGTTGCTGAAGATGTCAATTTTTTCTTTCATAGCCTCTGAATTTTTGTCTGAAAAGTAATCTAACAGGTGCCCCATCCTAATCAGCCACATTTAACAAATGTGCACATTCCCCCATATGAAAATCTCCCAAGTATATACTAGTGTATAAAGCACTAAAGCCTTGCCCCTATAGCCGATCCTGTTCTCAGACTTCCCAGGAGGTACTACTTAAATTTGGAAACGCCCTATGTTTTATTATCTTAAACACACACAGTGTTTACACATGTACACATACACACAAAACAGTGCTGCCTCGCTACACACACATGCAGAATTATTTTGCAGGTATTTGACTTTTAAGTACAGCCATGTGCTGCTTCACGACAGGGAATGTTCTGAGAAAGGCATCTTAGGCTGATTGGTCGTGTGAGCAGCATAGTGCACTTGCTACACACCTACAATATACGGTGTTTGCTCCAGGGCTGCAAACCTGTACAGCAGTGGTTCCCAGCGGGGGGTACATGTCCCACGGGGAGGAGTGCAATTTGATTTTTAAGGGGGGCAATTCAAGAATGAGTTACTAACATTTCTTATGGTTCTAGGGGCCTCATATACTGTCTATAAATATACATTGTGATATACACTGAGTGGCCAGATTATTATGATCTCTGAACGCATAATAATCTGACCACTCAGTGTGTGTATGTGTGTGTGTGTGTATATGTGTGTGTGTGTGTGTGTGTGTGTGTGTGTGTGTGTGTGTGTATTAGAGACCCGGTGCATGAATTTGTGCATGGGTGGGGTCTGGCCAACATGGCCACGGGGAGGGGACATGGGCAGTTGGCCAGCCTGCCTGCTGGTCGAACTCCTGGTCGAGGTGACAATTTGCATATTAGCCTTTTATTATATAGGATATACACTGAGTGGCCAGATTACTATGCGTTCAGAGATCATAATAATCTGGCCACTCAGTGTATTTATGCATTTCAGTTCTCATATGTTTTGAAACCTTATTTGCTATTTTTTCATATAACTTCATATTATTATTATGTTAAAGGCTTAGTGATTTCTTCTTCAACTCTTATTTGGTTCTTTTATTTTTCTCTTTCATGGATGCCATGTTCTTTGGAAGCTTGTTTAGACCAAGTTAATGCCCTTTTAGGCTTCCTCCACACGAATAGGAGTTCACTTTTTGAATAATAAGAATTCTATGTCATGGGGGGGGGGCATCAGGATTTTAGAGATGCTTAGGTGGGCAGCCACTGCCACACTGCATCTCACTGTACAGAACAACAGGAGGTCAAATCGAGCACATGAGACAACGGTGCAGTCCCAAGACATTAGGACCACGAGGTGGTTGAGGCTGCTGCCCACAAAACGCGGCACACTGTTCTCCAGCAAACTTTTTTTGTATAAACCGACCAAACGTACTATAGTAAATAGTCATTTAAAACATTTTTTAATTGATTTCAGAGAGGAAGGGAGAGGGAGAGAGAGTGAGAAACATCCATGATGAGAGAGAATCATTGATTGGTTGCCTCCTGAACGCCCCCCACTGGGGGTCAAGCCTGCAACCCGGCATGTGCCCTGACTGGGAATCGAACCCTGACCTCCTGATACTCAACCACTGAGCCACACCAGCAGGGCAATAGTTATTTTGTATGATGGTGCGCTGCACATAATTGCATGTGCAATACTTTATATGACCGGCAGTGCAGTAGGTGTGTTTACACCAGCATCGCTTCACACATGTGAGTAACGCGTTGTGCTGTGCTGTTAGATGGCTATGATGTCACGAGGTGATAGGAACTTCTCAGTGCCATTATAATCTGACTAGGAGCCCAGCACGCGATTTCAAATCGTGTGGTGCTGCCTACCCTCGAGTCACCAGTCTGGCCCTGCCTCCCTCTCCAGCCCTTAAAGCAGCTGCAGCCGCTGCTGTACAGGCCCTCCTCCAGCTCAGGTGCGCTGAGGCCCCTGCCGCCCCACCCCTGATGCTGCGTGTGCAACCTCTGCCTGTCCAGTTGACCTGTTATGGTGTCCCGGTTAATTAGCATATTTCTCTATTTTATATATATGTGTGTGTAAAGATAGAGAGATAGATAGATAGATAGATAGATAGATAGATAGATAGATAGATAGATGGTACCATGGATGTACATGTTGTCCCCAAAGTCGAAAAGTCGCCATGTGTTGCATGGCTGTAATGAATCCATGCTTATGTGTCTGTTGGCAACACTTCGGAAGATTGACACCTTGTTTCGGGCTTACCCAACTTGATACATCTGGCGTGATTTCTTCCTTTTAAATGGCTGCATAATATCCAGTCGTGCGAATGTGCCACAGTTTATTCAGCCACCCCTCCTGGACACTATAAGACATGTCCATTCTGTCCTGTGCCCAGTGCTGTGACAGGCATCCTGAACGGGGGCACGCACACAGGGGCGGGGTACTCTGGGCTGTGCCTGCACGTGGAATTGCTGGATTGTAACGTGTGCAAACGTCAGCCCTACGGGGTATTGTGACGTGCCCTTCCAAGCCTTTTATATCCATGAACTCCCGCCAGCAACACGCAAGAAATGACAGGTCCGGTCTCATCTGCCTTCCCGGTCACTAGTGCATTTGGACAACTTTTTGAGGTTCCCAGACTTTATTTAATGAAAAAAAAAATCCATTCAGACATGTCTAGCAAAGAACATGCTAGTAATCAGCGTCATTTTAAAATTATGTACACATCCCTGGTTCATGGGAAAATGTTGAACAGGGTAGTACTCTGACTTGAAAACTAGATAAACAGAGAAGGCTATATCAAACTGTTATTGATAAGTTAGCTTCGTTAAGCTGGGAAAGTGAGACAATAAATTCTGCTTGGGGTATAAATGAAAATATTAAACTTAAACATGGAGTAGTATCCATACAGTCATCCTTTCTCTGTATTTTTCCTTTCCAGAGTTCATATTTTGTATTATTGATTTTTAAGATTTTATTTTTCAGTTACAGTTTCCGTTCAATATTGTTTTGTATTAGTTTCAGGTGTACACAGCCTGGTGGTTAGACAATCTTATCCTTTACAAGTCTCCACCTGGCCCCCTGCGTGGTTGTTACAATATTATTGACTGTATTCCCTGTGCTATACTTTACATCGGTGACTATTTTGTAACAACCAGTCTGTGCTTCTATTTTTTTAAAAATATATATTTTATTGTTTCTTTACAGAGAGGAAGGGAGAGGGATAGAGAGTGAGAAACATCGATCAGCTGCCTCCTGCACACTCCCCACTGGGGATGTGCCCGCAACCAAGATACATGCCCTTGACCGGGATCGAACCTGGGATCCTTCAGTCCGCAGGCCGACACTCTATCCACTGAGCCAAATCAGTTAGGGCCCAGTCTGTGCTGCTTAATTCCTGCACCTTCCCCCCCTCCCCCCCCCCCCGCTCCCCCATATCTTTTCATATTCCTTTGGTGTTGAGTTTTAATCTGTGAATGACCTTTTCCTGTCCTTTATTTTCTTTGGTTCCTTGGTCTTTTATGGATTGGAAGGAGTACTGATTTATTCAAGTGTTTGTTGAGGATATGCCTGGTGTCAGACTTCCAAGGCCAGACCTCTTACCCACCGCACCATGGTCCCTGCCTGTGGCCGACCAGCGGGAAACTGCCCAGCAGAGGGGTCTGGTCAGGGGCCTGGGCACCGTCTCTAGGAGATGGTGCCCTGGGAAAGAGAGGAAGTTACTTCTCCAGTGTGGCCTCCTCCCTCTCCCCATGACAGCAGGCACCCTGAGCCTGGCCAGTCCTTGGGGTCCACCTTAGTGCAGAGCACAGTCTGACTGGAAGTGCCCCCCTCTCTCCCTGGGCAGCCATGTGCGTCCTGTGTAGTGTTTGCATTGGACCCAGCTGCCAATGGTGTATAAATGAGGAGGGGGGAGTTGAGCGCTGGTCAGCCAGTGTCATGGCTGGACTTGCCCTTGTCATTCTTACTACAATTATTAGAGGTTCTTCAGCAATATTTACTTGAAAGAAAAAAAAAAAGGGTTTATTCTTTACTAGAGGCCTGATGCATGGAATTCGTGCATGGGGTCGGGGGCAGGGGAGGGGTTGTCCCTCAGCCTAGCCTGCACTCTCTCCAATCTGGGACATCCCTCTCACATTCCAGGACTACTGGCTCCCAACTGCTCGCCTGCCTGCCTGCCTGATTGCCCCTAACCACTTCTGCCTGCCAGCCTGATCACCCCCTAACCACTCCCCTGCCAGCCTGATCGATGCCTAACTGCTCCCCTTCCGGTCCGATTGCCCATAACTGCCCTCCCCTGCCAGTCTGGTCACCCCTAACTGCCCTCCTCTGCCAGCTTGGTTGCCCCCACCTGCCCTCCCCTGCAGGCCTGGTCCCCCCAAACTGCCCTCCCCTGCTGACCTGATCGCCCACAACTGCCCTCCCCTGCTGGCCATCTTGTGTGTTGGAGTGATGGTCAATTTGCATATTACCTCTTTATTATATAGGATAGGACCTGGAACTAACACTGCACAGCTGGGGCCACACAGCAAGGCTGTGGGGTTGGGATGGGGAGACCAGGCCTGGGGTTCTGTTTTAATTGGGGTTGAAGGTTGTCAACATAAGAAACATTTACACCTGCACCTTATTTTATGCATTGCTACCAAAGGAGGAGGTGTAAGGGAATTACATGAAATCCATTGGTGGTAGATTAGGGAGGCGGGAGAAACCAAAGCAGGGAAGTCTCTGGGGTGGGATATGGAGTAAGGCAAGCCCTAGTTGGTTTAGCTCAGTGGATAGCGCACTGGCCTGTGGAATGAAAGGTCCCAGGTTCGATTCCAGTCAAGGACACATGCCCCGGTTGCAGGCTCGATCCCCAGTGGGGGTGTGCAGGAGGCAGCCAATCAATGATTCTCTCTCATCATTGATGTTTCTATCTCTCTCTCCCTCTCCTTTTCTCTCTGAAATCAATAAAAGTATATTAAAAAAAAAAAAAGAAGAGTAAGGCAAGAGACACATACTTCTTTTACATTGGTGTGTACAGGAGAGTTAGCAGGTAACACTAACAGTGAGGGGTTTTGTGGTCTCTGCTCCGGTGCAGTAAGGGGTCCAGACAAGGTTTCCGATTGATCGTATCTCTGCAGGAGCATTAATGGGGCTGGGCGTTTTCAGTCTTGGAGGCACATTTCCCATCGTCATTTTAGTTTCATGTTGGGTTCTGCAGAGTCTGGACAAGTTTTTAGGAATATTGGGTGGTAGGTTAAAGCGCACTGCTTATGGATTGAACTCCAAGGGGCTGTCATCTCCAGAGTCATAGCCAACCCCCTTTTTGTTGTTGTTGTTAACCCTCCTCCCCTGGAGGATATGTTTCCATTTGTTTTTTAGAGAGAGTGGAGAGGGAGAGAAAGAGCGAGGGAAACATCGATGTGAGAGAGACACATCGATTGGTTGCCTCTCCTATACAGGGAACTGAGCCTGCAACTGAGATAGGGGCCTTTGACCAGAATCGAACCCGAGACCCTTTAATCCTCGGGCTGACGCTTTGTCCACTGAGCCCAACCGGCTAGGGCTCATCCCACCCTTTTACATGCCTCGGTTTCTCTCCCCTGCTGTCTAATAGAGCCGAGAGGACTCAGAGCACCAGGTAACCAACCTTTGTATGCACATCCCCAGGGGAGTCAATCATTTAACCACAGTTGAGTAGGAATCCCCTCTGGGGCTCCTGCACATCTTGAAGATTACCCTCTGATACCCCCACAGAGATCCTTAGTCGCCTAATAATGCCCAAGATTCGAGTTGGAGGGAGGAGGTGCCCCTTATCGTGGGAGCCGAATGAGTTCAGGCTCTTACTCCGCAACTGATTTTGTTCAGACTCTCAGCACGCAGCTCCAACGGAACTCCCAACGTTAAAAACCAG
Organism: Corynorhinus townsendii; assembly: GCA_026230045.1. Classification (NCBI taxonomy): domain Eukaryota; kingdom Metazoa; phylum Chordata; class Mammalia; order Chiroptera; family Vespertilionidae; genus Corynorhinus; species Corynorhinus townsendii. The sequence goes on from JAPDVU010000014.1 coordinate 16,043,098, forward strand.
CCACTCTTTTTCCCGCTGCCCTGAGTTTCCAGCTCTTACCTTTAGCCTGGATTCTCTCAACCCTTCACCATGAACTCCACCTCAAGGATTTTTTTTTTTTTTTAACAGCTTCAATAAAGTTGGGCCTCTTACCCTTAAAAGAGGGAGATTGGAGATGCTAAGGAAAAGTCACCCGAAGCAAAGCGAGGAGCGGGTGGAGCAGGGTGGGCCCCTGCTGGTACCTCGCACGGTCTGGGTCTGCAGGGTGGTCCTGGGTGGGCGTCTCTGGAATCTGGCCCCACGACACCAAGTAAATGTCAATGGAAGAAACCTTTGTGCCTGTAAAGAATTTTTATGGGTTCGTTTGAGCTGAACGGGTAACAACGGCCTGGATGTCAAAATCTCCAGAAAATGCTGCGGAGAATGGCAGATTTCACCTTCTTTTATACACATATACACTCAAAGGAAGGGCCGAAGGGGGTTCTGTGAACTCCGCTGGTGATAAATGAGGGAGGCGGGAGAGAGCAGAGCCAAGCGGGGACATCTCTGGGACTGGGTAAAAAGTAACCTCAATCTATGGGGCACTTCTTTTACAGGGGTGGTTCTGGGAGAGCTAAGTCAGTTAACAATGAACACTGTAGCAATAACCAGGAGGGGTTTTGTGGACTCTGCTCTGGTGTGGTTGGTGCCCTGCAGGTTCTGGGAAAAAGGAAATTGCCCTGGGCATATTCCAAAGGTATGTTATCTTAGACGCAAAAAGGGCTACAGACAGGCTCCTGAAAGGTAAAGACGCACCTTTGTCAAGGAAGAGACTGCCCTAGGACAGTGGTCTGCAGACTCATTAGTCCACAGAGCCAAATATCAACAGGACAACGACTGACATTTCTTTGGAGAGCCAAATGTTTTACACTGAAACATCTTCTAACGCCACTTCTTCCAAATAGACTCGCCCAGGCCGTGCTATTTTGTGGAAGAGCCACACTCCAGGGGCCAAAGAGCTGCATGTGGCTCGCGAGCCGCGGTTTGCCGACCGCGGCCTGAGGACATGGCGACCCGCCAGTTGGGAATGTTTACGTTCCAAGTATCCTCTGTGGTCACTTTCGGCCTCTGAGTGTGTAGGGCCGCCAAGCAGGCCTCCCCTGAGCTTGTCAGGTTTGGCGTGTGGCTCCTTTTTCGCCCACAGGGGTTTCAAGAACTGACTCTTTTTGTGTGTGTGTATGTGTGTGTGTGTGTTTTAAAAACCAGAACAGGAAGTGCGCCACCAATCCTTGAAATCCTTAAGATGAACTGCGACAGCTGCCCGTGGCTCTGGGCGGCTCTTCCAGCCCCTGGCCCCTTGCGTGTCCGGGCCTTTGCCACGAAGGGTCTCGGGTGTTTGAACTGGACGGAACGTCTGTTCACGTTTATGCTGCTCATTTGCTCGTTCCTTTATTCACTTAAAGATTTGTCGATGACCTGCCATGTGTTTGGCATGAAATTTGGTCCTGGGAGACACTGGGGGCCACAGGGGGTCCCCGCTTTTCTCGGGATGGGAGACAGTGTGGTGTAACGCCCCGGAGGGAAATTAGACAGGGTGACGTGGGGGACAGACCATGGGGGCAAGGAGGCTCCTGGATTGGGGGCTGGGACCCTGTGCCTGGAGGCAGCATGGGAAGGAGAGCGGCCAGGACCAGGGAGGCTGGGGAGGCCAGGACCAGGGAGGCTGGGGAGGGAGGTCTGGGGTTGGGTCACAACCATGATTGCAGACCCCCCGTCAGCTCCTGCCCTGACAGGGATTCCGATGTGAAACTTGGCGCTGACCCCCGCCTTGGTCCTGCCTCCATTCTCAAATGGGGTCGGTGTGTGGATGGGGGTGTGCAGGCTGAAATTCTCACCTTTAAGAAGGGATGGTGTGAAGGAGGTGCTGGTGAGGCCTCGGGTCTCTGGACCGTCTCGGTTCAGTGCATAGGGTACGGTTCTTAGTCCCTGTGCGCTGGTCACAGAACAGGCTACGGAAAATCAGGTGTTTTTTTAAAAAAAATACATTTTTATTGATTTCAGAGAGGAAGGGAGAGGGAGAGAGAGATAGAAACATCCATGATGAGAGAGAATCATTGATTGGCTACCTCCTGCATGCCCCCACTGGGGATTGAGCCTGCAACCCGGGCATGTGCCCTGACCGGGAATCGAACTGTGACCTCCTGGTTCATAGGTCAATGCTCAACCACTGAGCCACGTCAGCCGGGCCAAGGGTTGTAAAAAACGTTGTAATTCACTCCTTATTCTTCCCGGTTGCAGCTTGTGGATCACTTAGCACTGAAAGGGAGTGCTGCTAACAGGTACCATTCGCCCAGCACTTCCTGTGGGCCTTGCCTACTCTGCCTCGTTAACCCCACAGGCAGACCACAGTGGGGACCCTTTACCTCCGTGTCACAGGCTGGGAGGTGGAGGCTTAGGGATGCCAAGTAGCTGCCCCAAGGCCACACATCTGGCAGGTGGCAGAGACCGGCTTCAGACCCAAGTGGCCCGTCCCCTGGCACAGCTCCTGGCCAGCGGAGGAGAGAAGGATCCGGAGAGGAATTTCTATGTGACCAGCTGGCCAGCCCAGACCTGGCGTCTGTGTGGGCCTGGGCAGGTGTGGCGTGCCAGGCATAGTCAAGGGCCAGCACTGGGCCAGACGCCAGGGTCAGGAAGAGGTTGGGGCTGGGCCAGGCGGCCGTGTCCCTTGAGCTGTGTCTCCACACCCAGAGCCCCTGCTGGGGAGCAGGATGGAGGGAAGAGAGGGGACTTTCAGACTGTCATGGGGAGTCCTTAGGACCACAGCCCTTCCTCGGGCACGTCAGCCCCCGACAGCCCTTCTGACGCGGATCCGGGGAAGCATGCAGAGCTTAGTAAGCGCTCGGGTGCTCCCAAGGGACCTCGGATCCTCCCTTGCCCAGCGCCGCCCAATGGAAACGGAGTGGGAGCCACATATGCAGGCCACATGTGTCCTTTTACATTTTAAAACATGCTAATTGAGCCCTAGTCGGTTTGGCTCAGTGGACAGAGCGCCAGCCTGGGGACTGAAGGGTCCCAGGTTTGATTCCAGTCAAGGGCACATACCTCGGTTGCAGGCTCCTGGCCCTGGCCGGGGGTAGCGGGGAGGCAACCAATCGATGTGTCTCTCTCACATTGATGTTTCTCGCTGCCTCTCCCTCTCCCTTCCACTCTCTCTAAAAATCAATGGGAAAAATATCTGCAGGTGAGAATTAGAAAAGAAAAAAAGCTAATTTAGTCATATTTGTAAAAAGGAACAATGAGGTGAAGTTCATTTTAATACTTTAAGCCAATCTAGCCAAATATCAGTCCAATGTGTGATCCATGTAAATAATGTAAAGGTGATAGGTGACTCTTTTGGTGCTCACTCTGAGATCCAGTGGCTATTTTTCGCTTAGATCTCCACAGTCTCACGTGGCAGGGACCACCGCGTGGGACCAGCAGGGCTGGGACTGGGCACCACTCTCAGGACAGGCCAGAGGATGGAGGGGGCTGGCCACACTGCTGGGTTCAATGCTCCCCCTCCCCCCACCAGGAGCGCCTTGGTCTTTCAGTCCTTGGGGCCAAATGTGTCGGTTGCTGATGGGAGGTCTGAGGAGAGTAACAGCCAGGAGCTCCCGCCTAGCAACCTGGGGCAGGTCCCGGCCACACTGGTTTGTCCTTTATTTACCCTGGGCACGGCCCGGACCCTTTGCATTTCCTCCCTGCCACGCCGCTTGGCTTCCTCACCCAGAGAATGGAATTCGAAGCGTCTGCCCCTCCCGAGCAGACACGAGAAGTATGATGTCCGAGTGGCTCCCTGCGGTATCTTGTGACTGGCAGCTGACAGTGGGTGATACTGTGTTTTCATGCGGGAGGCTGCAGTGCTGGGCTGTTTGGGGTGCCTAGTGGGGAGGACCCTGTGGCCCCCGAGGGTGGGGAATAGAGAGCCTTGTGGTGCCGCGGTGGGAAGCCTGTCCCCCCCTTTCCTCCGAACTTGGGTGTCCAGAGAGACGCCCCATCTGCTCACTGTGGGCCTCGGGGCAGTTGGTCAGTTACTCTGCCCTTTGCTGCCTGGAATGAGCCTGGGGCCGAGGAAGCCCGGCACCCTCCCGGGCACCTGTGACCATGTTGTGCTGGTCAGTGGAGGGGAGAGGATGCAGGCTGTGGGCTGTGACCAGCCAGGGCTGGACCTGCGACAGCCTCTTCCCCTCTTGCTCTGATAGATCCACCGATTAATTCGACAGATCTGTCCAGAGAGCCTACTGTATGCCAGGCCCTGCGCCAGACCCTGGTGATAGGGCAGCAAACACAACAACGGAAAGAATCTTCACAAGCAGGGAGGGGGTCTGAACTATTGGGGACGTGCTGGGAGGTGGAGGTGAGTAAGAGCTGAGTGTCCAGGGGAGAAGCATGGCGGGCTGAGCCCATGGCATATGCAGAGGCCTCGCTCAGTCAGGAAAGGGTGGGGCTACGGTGACTGGGTGTGGGTGGGTGCTGGCCAGTAGGTCGTGGGCATCCTTCTAGGTCAGCCGCAAGGTCGTGGGCTTTCTAAGTGCTGTGGAGCGCATGGAGGGTTTCGAGCAGAGGCGAAGTGACAGAGGTGGCCAGTCTGTTCTCCAGAACTGACCATCGCACCCACGAACCATCGATTAACGTGGGTTAGAACCCCAGGAGAGCTTCCACGGCCAGACCCGGCCATTGTGTTAATTCCGTTAAGGTCACAGCCCAGTGCGTGTCCTGTGCGGGATATCGGCGCCGGACACTAAGCAACAGGACTTGCTGTGGGTTGGCTGACACCCTCGAGGCGCGCACACCGTGACAAGATGGACACGTGGCCCCGCTTCTTGGGGTGGAACGTGTGTGTGCAGGTGTCGTCCCCATCCTGCTGTCGGTTCAGATGGTGGCCGCACCATTTCGGGGCCTGGAGACCCGGCCCCCCCCAGCTGAGGGTCTCGGACCGCCCCGCGTCCGTGCAGGGACACGACCGCATGAGTGTGAGTGCTGTCGCCGCCAGGACTCCTGGACATCTGGTGTCCAGGTGGAGGGCAAGAGTCGCCCTGCAAGTACAGCTCCGGGCCCGAGGATGTGCTGGCCAGCTTCCCGCGTAGCCCGGGCTGGGGGCAGCAGGCACACACTCCAGGGACCGGGGCGTTTGGGGAGCGATTCCGTCCGTCCGGGATGGTGTGGGAGGCAGCAGAGGTGGGGGTCCAGGCCGGGCTGTGCACTAAGCCCCAGTTCCAGCCCCCTCCTCACCAGCTGTGGGATCCTGAGCAAGTTGCCGGCTCTTGGCACCTCAGTTGCCTATCTGTACACGGGAGGTAATAATAGTGTTTAGCTCACAGGGTTGAGGTCATACTTGGAAAGCCCCCGAGAGTGTCTAGCAGGGCAGTTCTCAGCATTCATAATCTCTGGAGCCTTTTTTTTTTTTTTTTTGGCCACAGTGGTGGTGGTTCGGGGGACCTACTGCCATCTAGGGGTCCAGGTCCCCATCCTGTGGCGCATAGGACGGCCCCTACAACAATGAATATCTGACCCCTGAAGTCATGGCGAGAAGGGTGAGACCCCCTGCGGTTGCACCTCGAAAGCGCACCATACTCTTCCATTTCCATTATGCGTAAGGGATGGGATCCACTTGTACTCCCCCTTTATTCCTTGTATGGCCAGCATTTATGACACATCTGCTACATTCTAGGCGCCATCATGGGGTCTGCAGACATAAAGAACTCCCGGACCACAGAGGCCGCAGTTCCGTGGCAAGATAAAAACATATTATAAATATACCATGAAGTTATGTTCTGTGATGAGGCATTGCTCTGTCTCAGGGACTCTGATAGGTGCTTGGAAGACAACAAGCATTGGAGTCCAGAGTTCGGGAGAGCGGGCAAGGCAGGAACAGCAGTGATTACACGATAGGAAGTTATAGTACCTGGAAGGGCTGAAATCGGGATGTAAACAGTTTTTTGTGGGGAGAGCAACATCATGTCAGAAAAGACGTCAAGGATGAGGTGTCATTGAGCCAGTGCTCAGAAGGAGGGGGGCTGTGGTGGAAGGAAGGGGCGGCTCTGGCCCCGGGGCCTGGGACGGGGTGGCGGGTGCATCTGCAGGGCTGTGGCCTGACTTGGAAGGGCCCCGATGGCCTCTGAGGAGATTTGGATTTTCATTTAAGGAACAGGGAACAATAGGAGCAGGAAGGTGGTTCAACCTTAATTATTTCCTAGGAAGACTCCATGGTCGCAGTTCCAGAGAAGGGGCTTGAGGGAGGCAGGACTTGTGGTAAAGAGATCAGTGAGGCCTTAGTCGGTTTGGCTCAGTGGATAGAGCGTCAGCCTGTGGGCTGAAGGGTCCCGGGTTCAATTCCGGTCAAGGGCATGTGCTCGGGTTTCAGGCTCGATCCCCAATAGAGGGCGTGCAGGAGGCACCTGATCAACGATTCTCTCTCGTCATTGATCTTTCTAGCTCTCTCTTCCTCTCCCTTCCTCTCTGTAATAAATAGAAATCTATGCTAATAAAAGCCTAGGTGGCCCTCGCACCCTCACACGACTCCCTCACGTCATCACAAGATGGCCGCCCCCACATCGTCACAAGATGGCCACCATAAGATGGCCACCACAAGATGGCCAGCAGGGGAGGGTAGTTGGGGGCATTCAGGCCAGCAGGGGTGGGCAGTTGGGGGCGATCATGCTGGCAGGGGAGCAGTTAGGCATCAATCGGGCCGGCAGGGGAACAGTTAGGGGGTGATCAGGCTGGCAGGCAGAAGCTGTTAGGGGAAATCAGGCAGGCAGGTGAGTGGTTAGGAGCCAGCAGTCCCAGATTGTGAGAGGGATGTCTGACTGCCGGTTTAGTCCCGATCTGGGGATTAGGTCTAAACCGGCAGTCGGACATCCCTCAAGGGGTCCCAGATTGGAGAGGGTGCAGGCTGGGCTGAGGGACACCCCTCCAGTGCATGAATTTCGTGCACTAGGCCTCTAGTAAAAATAAAAAAGACCAGTTAGGAAGCATGTGATTGGGGGTGGGATCCAGACTCAGCCTCTGGCTTGAGAGGAGAAGAAGGAGGGCTGCACCCTGAATATTCCCGAGGCTCCAGGCAGTGCGGCCTTGACCCCGGACAGAGTCTTAGAAAGTCTTCTGTCCCCCGTGCCTCCCACAATGCCAAGCATTCAGTGGGAGTTCAGCAAACATTGGCTGGAATTGGGAAACGGGGCAGAATCGATAATACTTAGTAACTGTTTAGTAGGAAAGGCGTGAAGGGGAGGGAGATGTTGGAGACTGAGTTGAAAATGTGGGGGCAGGGCTGGGGGCAGTGGCGAGAGACATGCTCAGTGTGAGGAAGTTAAGGTCATCCAGGGAGGATGTGCCATAGAAAGTTAGAAGTATTCGGATGGGGCCTGGGAGAGATTCAAGGGCTGAAAATCAAGAGCTCGAACCATCGGGGTATGAATGGTAGCTGAAGGTCTGCAAACGAACGAACAGGTCCCGTGGAAACACACGGGGGAGCGGAGGTTCAAGGCCAGGTGCCTGGAGTTGCCAGTGCGTGGAGAAGTGGCACCCGCACAGGCGGAGGTAGCGGAGAACCTGCGAGTCTTCACCAGGAGGCCAGGGAGGGGCTCTGGTGCCAGTATCAGAGGCCTCAGTGCGAAAGTGAGGGTGGGAAGCAGGGCTGGGGAGGGGTGAGGGGTGAGGGGGAAGTGAGGATGGAGCACAGACAAGGACGTTTGGCTATTGGAGACCGGGACACAGATGCAGGAGCAGCTTGAGGTGGAGACCGAGGTCCCGAGGGGTGTTTTAGGAAGGGGGAGGCCTGAGTACCTTTCTGAGTCAGAGGCAGTAGAGAAGGAGGGAGAGCTGGAAGGGTCTGGGCAAGAGGGGTCAGTGATCAGGGGCAATGATGAGAAGGTGAGTGGGGCCCGGTGTCCCGGCACAGGCATGGGAGGGAGTCTAGCGCCGGCAGTCAGGTGGCTCCTGCCATTGATCAAGGTCTCGGAGCCTGCACTTCTTCCCCCTACACCCCTGCCCACGGCCTTCTGAGGGACATTAAGCCATATCCCTGGATGGGCCCAGGGGTCTGCAGGGCCTGGCATCCTGCTGTGCCCCTTAGGGGAACACAGTCCTGTTCCTCTGGGTACAGTGGGTGCCAGCTGAGTACGTGCTGTGTGTGAGCTACGAGTGCCGGAGCGTTCGTCACGGTCGCTGGTTGCTGCATCCGTGGGGCCCTGTTTCCCAGCTGTGCGCCCCCGGTCTGCCCTTTGGCGAGTTCGGTGGCCGTGCTTGGGAGCCTCACTTCTGCCCGGGACCCTGGTTCCTGGCAGAACACCAAGAGAGCACACAGCCTTCCTGGCCAGTTGGCTCTGCTAGCGGCTGCGTGTGCTGGGCGCCCTGGCAGCCAGAGGCTGCTGCCCCTTGGACATGAGTGGACCGGACGCCTGCTCTCCTGCCCAGGTACTGACTTGGAGTTTTCTTCTGTCCTTTCATACTGAGGGGCTCCGGCAGTAATGTGGGGAGCTGCTGGGAGAAGGCTACCAGTTGTCCTGAGGTAGCAGCCAGCCCAAGACCCCCCTTAAGGAAGGTCATGGGGGGGATCACTGCTGAGCCACCCTCTTGGCTTGGTCAAGCGAGGGGAGGGGTGGGCTCATGAAATCCCAGCTGGAATGTCTTAGAGCAGCCCCAAGACTAGCCAGTCTGCTGAGCATCAACCAGCACCATATGGGGACAGAGACACGAGAGCTGGTGGTCTTGTTGCTCTGGACCCGTCAGTGCTGGTCACTGTGCTGGCTCAGGTCTCCTCCATCCAGGGCGGCCTGCAGGCGGCTGAGTATTTGCCTTTCCGTTACGGCGGACACACTGTGTGTAGTGTTTCCATCTTGGCTGCATGTTTGTGGTTTTTTAACTTACCAATGCCTGGGCTCTGCCCCTAACCAATTAAATGAGAATCTTGGGCCCAGCTGGCGTGACCCAAATGGTCGAGCATTGACCTATGAACTAGAAGGTCACGGTTTAATTCCCAGTCAGGGCACATGTGTGGGCATGCAGGAGGCAGCTGGTCAATGATTCTCTCTCTTCATTGATGTTTCTATCTCTTTCTCCTCCCTTCTTCTCTGAAATCAATAAAGATATATTTAAAAAATAAATGAATAAATGGGAATCTTGGGGAGTGGGGCTTGGACACCTGCTTTTTTTTTTTTTTTTTTTTACTTCTCAGGTGATCGGCTGCTTTGTGCAATCAGTGGTGTGAGCTACAGATAGCAAGGGGTGACTCCTGGTCACGAAAGGAAGATTGGGAGAGGATGGGGAAATGCTAGAGCTGGAAGGATCCTGGTCTGAGCCTAGCAGAGGGCACCCACCCCCTGGGAGCCGATTAGGATCGGGCCCACCCACACCCACTAAGTCAGAACAGGCAGGCCAAAGTTTGAGGAACCTGCTCTCGACACCTTCTGGACCAGCGCTTCTCAACCTCATCGGGATCTTAGTCAAATGCCAATTCTGATTCTGTGGGTCTGGAGGGGCCTGAGGCTATGAATTTCTAGTTAAGTTTCCTAGGGAGGCTCACGCTGCTGGTCAGGTATATTTTGACCTGCAAACATCTAAGACCAACTTCCCAGCTTCCCGGCCAAAGAAACCGAGGGTCAGAGCGGGAGAAGTGACTCCCCCAGAGGAGGCCACCAGGCTGCTCACTCACTATGGTCCGAGGGCTGGCTCCGTGCCAGGCAGCGAGCTGGCAGCTGGCTGGGTGGGGACAGGCAGACCTGAGGCCTACTCTCACCTTACATTTCAGTGGGCGAATCAGCCAGCAAACAAGTGAGTCACTGAACCACTTACAGGCTAGAACTGCTGAGAAGGCAATAAAGGGGTGACGTGGGGGGTGGCGGCAGTGGCTGTGGGTAGGTAGCGGGGGAGGTGTGCACTTTCAGGAAAGCAATCATGGGAGTTACTAGAACCACTAGATCCTTTTACTGGGGTCTTCTGGTTACAGATTACAGACCTAGAACTTGACAGGGCCACGTGCCATCCCCACTGGGGTTAGAAGATGGGTGCGGCTGGCCCGACTGGGGACCCCTGACTCTGGTTGCCTCATGACTCTCTCCTCCCTCTCAAGGCTCAGTTTTCAGGGCTCAGGGCCTCCGAATGGAGCCGAGAATGCCCCCTCGGGGCAGGGTGGGGCAGATGGGACAGAATTCGGATCATTGATTTGTGATTTGTAAGAAAACTCAGGCCTTGTTCAGACGAGGAGCAATGTTGGAGATTTTCGCTTCTTCTGGCGAGTGCAGGCACCAGTGCTCCTCACTCCTGGTCTCTCAAAACCGGTTGCTGTGGCTCAGTGGTTGAGCATCGACCTATGAACCAGGAGGTCATGGTTCGATTACCGGTCAGGGCACATGCCCGGGTTGCAGGTGTGTGGGGTGCTGATCAATGATTCTCTCTCATCATTGATGTTTCTATCTCTCTCTCCCTCTCTGAGATTAATAATATATTAAAAAACAAACAAACAAACAAAAACCCCAAACCAGCTGCTGTGGAACAGCCTTGCCAGGTCCTCCCCATTACTGAAGCAGCACAGGGAAGGGCCCTGGAGTCTGGGTGTTAGGAAGTGGCTGGGTGATTCCCGGGATCCAGGTTACTGGGGAAGCCGGCATGGACAGAAGAAACTGCGCAGGCCCTGGCTGGGTGCTTGGTTGGTTAGAGCGTCCTCCTGATACGCCAAGGTTGCGCCTTTGATCCTCAAGCCTACGTAAGAATCAACCAATGAATGCATAAATAAGTGGAACCACAAATCGATGTCTCAAATCAATAAATTAAAAAATAGATCTATAGTAATAAAAGCGTAATATGCTAATTAGACCTTCCCAATGAAGCTGGGGCTTCGAGGGAAGCCCAGGTCCCAGGTGCCAGAGGGAAGCCAGTGCAGGCAGACAGGGGAAGGAAGGCCTACTCTTGCACCAATTTCGTGCACCAGGCCTCTACTATATATACCTGTGTATATATTTAAAACAAGAAAGAACCGGGCGCTTGGCGGCGCGCCACGCCTCTTCGTGTGGCTGTGGAAGCTGCAGAAGGTTCCCCCCGGTGACCCCGAAGCTTGGCCCCGGCTAAGGTTTGGGATTTAGGAACCTCTGTTAACGTGCTGGTGGCAGCTCCCCCTTCCACAGACTGGCCTTTGCCCTTACCTGAGAGGGTCTCCCACCTCCTCTGACCCAACAGACCCTCTGCTCTCAACTCCCCGTTCAAACACCCCATCTTCTCTGTTTCCCACGCCCCCGGGGGGTGAGGGCTCAGGCACTGTCTGCATTTAATCAGAGTCCAGAAGGGCTGGAGAGGCCTCATAGGCCGGCTCGTAGTGGCGCCCTCACCCCATTGTCTGGCCTGAGTAGGCTGCGTAGTGGGAGTCGTGGGAGACTGGTGATGGGGAGGCGGCCAGTGGCCAGAACCAAGGGGAGGCCTTGGGAAGTGGTGAACAAATTAAGTTCAGTTACATAAAATTTGAGTCACACCCTTTGTTCAGTTAGCTATTAATTTCCTGTAAAAAAGTGGGTGGAGGTGCCCATTTGCCATCTGGAGCTGGCCCTCCCAAGATCAAAATGAGGATGAGGACAGCGAGAGGAGCCCCACCAGGGAAGCTGGGGCCAGCCAGTTTGGCATGGACCCTACTCCTTGAGGGGTGGACTTGGTTTCCCTTCCTGTCCCACAGGACCTCTGGAACCCCGGATGCTGCCCTGCAGGGGCTAGGGGTGTCTGGGGCGAGCAGGGCCCCCCATGGATGGCCACCCCGAAGCAGCTCTGTGCTGGCAGCGGTGGGGGTGGAAGGAGGCTGGCCGTGGGCGTGTCCTCTCCAAAACCTGGCAGGTGTGAGTAGCACTGACCAGACACCTGTGACTCCTACTTCCTAGGTGGTTCGAGGCAGCCGGGATGTCAGCTCTCCCCAAGAACCCTGCTTCCCGCTGAGAAACATGATCAGCAAGTCCCGTGAGTGTTGTCCCAGAGCTCCCCACCCTGAAACATGGGCCCCCTCCAGAAGCATCTTGGGTAGCATCCTGGGACCCCCGGGGGTTGGGAGGGACAGACAGGGAGCTAGGGGCCCCCCTCTTCTCCTTGAAGGACATTGGAAACGCTCAGGTCCAAGCCCCGGGCTGGAAAGCAAAGGCCAGGCTCAGGGTGGCTTGCGTCGGGGGTTACAGGTGAGAGGGTGGACTAGGTCGGTACCTGCCTGTTTCTGCCTCCAGCCCCTCTGTGCCTGTGCCCCGCAGGCTGGAAGCTCCTGGCCATGCTGGCACTGGTCCTGGTCATCATGGTGCTGTACTCCATCTCCCGGGAAGACAGGTACATTGAGCTGTGAGTCCAGCTTCCCTGGCCTTCTGCCGGTTCATCTCAGGAGCAGGACTAGGGACGGAGCGTCCTAGGGAGGGGAAAGAGTGGGCTGGAGGGCTCAGAGCCCGAGTGTGACCTCTCCTTTTAACTCAGCATGAAATTCTCCCGGGAGGGTGACATTCTTAGCGGGTGGGTTTGGGAGGTCAGGTCTGGGATGACTCCCCCAGGCCCTAGGCCAGGGTGTCAGGACAAGGAAGAGCTGCATCCTCAATGGTTTGTTTTCAAAATGGAACTTGGGTTGAGATGATCTGAACCTCTAAGCTGCTGTCCAGGGCCTGGGACCATGTGCTGTGGGAGATGGTGGAGGCTGGGCCCCTGGTCTGACCGGAGCTCCTGCCTCTTCTCCTTTCCATCCCCAGTTTTTATTTTCCAATCCCTGAGAAGGAGGAGCCGTGCCTGCAGGGTGAGGCAGAGAGGAAGGTCTCTAAGCTCTTTGGCAAGTGAGTACTTGAGGCTGCGATGGGTGGGGCAGGGCCTGGGCTGTGCTGGGATTGAGTGTCTCTGAGTGGGGAGTCCTCACTGCTAGCCGGACAGAGGGACTGTGTTGGTGGACTTGGGTTACGTGACATCTGTGAAGGACGGAGAGCCCTTGGACATGCATGTAGACTTTCAGCCAGGGGCCTGACCCCAATTCTGGCGTCAATATTAATCCCTTCCGCATTCCCGCCCTGTGCTCACCTTCATGCAGCTACTCTCGGGATCAGCCCATTTTCCTTCGGCTAAAGGATTATTTCTGGGTGAAGACACCCTCTGCCTATGAGCTGCCCTACGGGACCAAGGGGAGTGGTAAGTTCTGCCTGGTTTTGTGGAAGCAGTGGGCTTGCCTTGACCACATTCTACTTTAAAAAAATATATATGTATGTATATATCTCCTATCTAATAAAATAGTAATATGCAAATTGACCATCATTCCAACACACAAGATGGCTGCCACAAGATGGCTGGCAGGGGAGGGCAGTTGTGGGTGATCAGGCCAGCAGGGGAGGGCAGTTGGGAGGGACCTGACCTACAAGGGAGGGCAGTTAGGGGTGACTGGGCTGGCAGAGGAGGGCAGTTGGTGGCGACCAGACCTGTAGGAGAGGACATTTGGGGGGATCCAGGCCTGCAGGGGAGGGAAGTTGTAGGGGGGCCAGGCCTGCAGCAGAGGGCAGTTAGGGGCAACCAGGCCTGCAGGGGAAGGCAGTTGAGGGGAACCAGGCCTGCAGGGGAGGGCAGTTGGTGGTGACCAGACCTGCAGGGGAGGACAGTTGGGGAGGTATCCAGGCCTGCAGGGGAGGGCAGTTAGGGGCAACCAGGCCTGCAGGGGAGGGCAGTTGGGGAGGATCCAGGCCTGTAGGGGAGGGAAGTTGGGGGGGACCAGGCCTGCAGGAGAGGGCAGTTAGGGGCAACCAGGCCTACAGGGGAGGACAGTTAGGGGTGATCAGGCCTGCAGGGGAGGACAGTTAGGGGTGACCAGGCTGGCAGGGAAGGGCAGTTAGGGGTAACCAGGCCAGCAGGGAGGGCAGTTAGGGGCAATCGGACCAGCAGGGGAGCAGTTAGGCATCAATCAGGCTGGCAGGGGAGTGGTTAGGGGGTGATCAGGCTGGCAAGCAGAAGCGGTTAGGGGCATTCAGGCAGGCAGGCAGGCGAGCAGTTGGGAACCAGCAGTTCTGGATTGTGAGAAGGATCCCAGATTGGAGAGTGTGCAGGCTGGGCTGAGGGACACACCCCCACCTGTGCATGAATTTTGTGCACCGGGCCTCTAATATATATGTGCACACACACACACATTGGAGGCCCAGCATGCAAAATCTTGTGGCTCCGCCCACCCATGTGTCGCCTCACCATGCTCGCAGCCCTGCCCACTTGCCAGCCACCCCTCCCACCTGCTGGCCGCCGGACTTGCTGCGATCAGAGCCTGTGGGCCGCGGGGGAGGGACCGAGAGGTGCTCCATGCACTTCATGGTGACTGGTTGTTTGGTCGTTTTGCTTGTGACGCCTCTGGCCTTTTATTATGATGATACATACACATACATATATATATTTTTTATTGACTTTAGGGAGGAAGGGAGAGGAAGAGAAAGATAGGAACATCAGTGATGAGAGAGAATCATTGATTGGCTGCCTCCTGCATGCCCCCTACTGGGGATGGAGCCTGCAACCCGGGCATGTGCCCTGACTGGAAATCAAACCGTGACTCCTGGTTCATAGGTCAACGCTCAACCACTGAGCCACACTGGTCGGGCGGCCACACTCTTCTTAGTGTTCACCACCCACAGTCCCAGGTGAAGCTCTGAGGGGTGAAGGGGGGAGAACGCAGCCTTCGTGAGGCAGGCTTCTGTCCTCAGTCCCTTCCATTGGTTCCTTTTGCAGAAGACCTGCTCCTCCGGGTCCTAGCCATCACCAGTTACTCCATTCCGGAGAGCCTCCAGAGGTAAGGGGACTGCCCTCTTACTTGGGTCTCTTCCCCTCACATCCCCCCGGCCCCAATATGAAACGGCCAGGCCCAGTACCTCCCATTGAGCCTTCCTGCTTCTGGTCCCCAGTGGCCAATTTGACCCGTCTTCCTAGCCTGCCCGTCTCCAGGGAGGCAGTACTTCAGTCCCCACAGCAACTGAGCCTGGGCACCTGGAGCAGGCAGAGGCTGTTGCCATGGCAACAGGCAGGCCTGGGCAGCAGGCGAGGGGCCTCTGAAATGGGGTTTCTTATTGGTACTCCTCAGTCGTCTTCGCGTCTCTCCTCCTCTCTTTTCCATCCTCTGCTCAGTTTCTTCTTTGGTTATAGAACCCGAGGCTCAGAGTCGGCAGGGCCATAGGCAGGACTCCGTGCAGATGGCTGGTCCGTGGGGACCGGGGCCGAGGGGGTCTGGGGAAGGGTTCTGGGCCAGGCCAGGCAGACCCAGGGCGGGAACAGCACCTGCTTCTGGGTCTGAGCCCTCTCTTCCCACGGCAGCCTCAAGTGCTGCCGCTGCGTGGTGGTGGGCAACGGGCACCGGCTGCGCAACAGCTCGCTGGGAGAGGTCATCGACAAGTACGACATGGTCATCAGGTCTGTATGCCCTCTCCGCCTTCTTGTGTTTGGGGGCGGCTGTGGAAAGGCCGCGTGGGGCCCTGGGTGATGGTGTCCTCCTCCCACCCCCCAGGTTAAACAACGCCCCCGTAGCTGGCTACGAGGGCGACGTGGGCTCCAAGACCACCATGCGTCTCTTCTACCCGGAATCCGCCCACTTCAACCCCAAGGTGGAGAACAACCCCGACACACTCCTTGTCCTGGTAGCTTTCAAGGCGATGGACTTCCACTGGATTGAGACCATCCTGAGTGATAAGAAGCGGGTAGGTGGGGAGGCCCAGGGGTGCGGACACTGAGCCAGGCCTTCCCGTTGTGCGGCGTCTGCTCTGCGGTCCTGGAGCTGGGGCAGGAGGCGGGAACGCGGTCTCAGCAGCTTCTGATGGCCTTCTGGGCAGCCAGAGCCCACGCGCCCATTGGAGCCAGGTGGCAGCCAAGGACACCCCGAGCTTGAGGCTGCAGGAGCTGGTCAGGAGTCATCTCTAGGCAGGGGCAGGTTAGAACAATCGAGATCTGGCCCTTCCAGGAGAAACTTCCAGAAACTCCACTGTGTCCCTTGGCCATCCAGTCACACCCAGCTGTCCAGCCTGGCATTTTTGCCAAGTGTTTACACAACCCCAAACTCAAACCCATCCACCTATGGGAGATCCTCGGAAGCGGGAATGGCTGGACCTCGTACTCAACACACGGTGTCCCCTGGCCTCCCCTGGGGGTGTCCCCCTCTCTCCCTGCTCTGCTGGTCTCCCTTCCTGTCTGGGGTGCAGGCCGTCACCTCCCTCTGCTCACCCTGGGGGTCTCTCCACCACGTGGACCCCACCCCCTGGCTGAGGACCACTGGGCTGAACTTGCAAACAGGTCTTCGCCTGCCCCCATCTCTTCCTTCCAACCTTATCTCCCCTAGGTGCGGAAGGGCTTCTGGAAACAGCCTCCCCTCATCTGGGACGTGAACCCCAAACAGATTCGGATTCTCAACCCCTTCTTCATGGAGATCGCAGCTGAAAAACTGCTGAGCCTGCCAATGCAACAGCCACGCAAGATTAAGCAGGTGAGGATGCCACTGGGCACCCCAGGGGTTGGGGACACGGGTGGGAAGGAGAGGGGAGCGTATTAACAGAGATCACAACTCCCATCGGAATAGCACCTGTGACAGCCGGGACCCAGCCTTGGGGCGCCCACCTGTCGTCGGGATTTTGTTAGCTCGCTGCAGCCAGGGAGCGCACAAGCTTGAGAACCGTGGGGCATCTCCAAGGTGCAGAGGTGTGCGAGGGTATTTATAGGCCTGGAGGCTGGAGTTGGAGGATGGTTTTGGCAGGCACTGGCCAAAATCTGTAAACTGGTGCGTTGCCGGGACAGCCGTAGCCTTCTCTTTAGAGCAAGTCAAGCCCGTGCAGTTGTTGTTACATCATCTTATCTGTGACCTCACACTTAGGTCTGAGTGAGTGCAGAATTGGAGCGTACAGTTTGCCTTGCATATCATAGTCAAGTTTTGCAGTCATGATGCAGTTTTGCAAGGGCTGGTTTACAATGGCCGGTTGTAGCTCTCAGGGTCCTTAGCGGTCTTCGGCTGGTGGGCTTTAGCTTGTAGCGCCCCGAGTCTTACACACGTGTCTTCTGAGCCCCCGAGAGGCTGCGTGGGCACGGGGACAGAGGAAACCAGCAGACTCAGACGGGACTCGCTGTGCCACTTACTGGGTGGCCTTGGGCAAGGCAACCCCTCGGAGGCCCTGTTTTCTTATCTGTATGGTGGGGGTAAAATCAATACCCACCTTCGAAGACCATTGCAGGGTTTAAAGAGATCCTCTTGTCGCAGGCCCAGCACGGAGATGGGTACACAGTGGATGCTCAATAAGTATTGGCCACATTTTGAATGAATGGCTTGATTCTTTGCTGAGTATCTACTGTGATTCAGCTTCAAAAGTTGAATGCCTGCTTTTGTGCTTGCTCAGTGCCGGGCCCCAAGTCCGCACGTGGGGAGTAAGACATACTCCTTGCCCCGAGGACACTCGGGCCAGCAGAGTACACATAGGCAGCAACGGGAGGAGCCAAGGCCCTAGCTGAGTGCTGCGGGGACCTTGGAGAAGGGGCAGCCCCCCCGGAGGAGGTGCTGCTGGGTTGGCCCTTGAGGGCCCCTCAGGCAGGGACCTGGGGAGAGGTAGGTCATTTGACAACCACAAAAACTCCCTGGCACTGGGCTCTATTGCAAGTAGAGCGGAGAGGTTTTATGCCCCTTAGGGGGCATGAGGCGGAAGTGAAGGCAAGAGAAAGGAAGGACCCAAACCAGCTCCTGTCGGATGAAGGAAGAGACACAGAAGGGAAGGTCTCGATGGGTATTCGTTTCCTGTCACTGCCTAACAAATGACCACCGTTTAGCGGCTTAAAATAGCACCACGGATCCGCTCCTAGTTCCGGAGGTCAGAAGTCTGTGGAAACCCCTTTCACGTGCCGCATGATTCAGGGTTCCGGGTCAGGGTTCGGGTTCTGGAGAAGGCCGCCCACAAATGAAAAGAGACTAGAAAAGCATTATTTGGGAAATGGGGGCCAGGCGGTAGTCCAACGCTAGTGGGAGGACTCCTCCTCGCTCTGGCTTCGCCATCCCTCTTATTAAGATTAAGATTATGGGATACACCTATATCCCCTAGGCAGGAAACTCCAATAACAGCCAATCAGCGACTTTACTTAAGACTAACAGGTGGCGGCTGCTTCAACTACGAGTCTAGTGATTAGCTCTGACCTTTCGGAGCAATTAAGGTTGACCAGCCTTCCGGATTCCCCATCCACACCTTTCTACTAGTGAAGCAATGATCGGCTTCCAGCAGAAGTCCAGCTCAGGGTGGCTGGCTTCTCTGCCTCGGGTAGGTATGCAGGTTCCCTCCTGGCATCTGAGAGTAGCGTGTTACCATTGATGTCGATGTCTTTATTTCTTCCATGATAGTCAAAATACTTAACGAGGTCCAGTTTTATGGGAAGCTTAACACCCTTACGAGCTTTCTTAGGCTGCGCTGATGCCTGAGGCCCCATCTTGCTCACGAAACGCAGAGTGTAGACAGAGCCCAGATGTTCAGAGGCGGTTCAAAAGCTCTGGCAGCTGGGCACTGGGTGTGGTTCTGGGGAAAGGAGCTTGGCGGGGCCACTCGCTGCAAAACAAATGCGGAAGGTTGGGTTTGCCTTTCGCCGTTTTTCATTAAAGCAAGAATCCGCTTCACATGTCTCTTGGTTAGCGACCCCAGGGACTGCGGTGGGTCTTTTGTAAAAGCGCAACGGCATAACACGAACTTTTGGAGAGCGGGGAATATCTGTACAAGCCTGGAATCAAGTTGGCAGCTGGACTGAGTTCCTGTCTGGAGGCTGGAGGGTGAGGTGGGGGGGTTCGTGTCCAAGCCCTTTTTTTTTTCCTTTGAGGTATATTTTTATTCATTTCAGAGAGGAAGGGAGAGGGAGAGAGGCATAGAAACATCAATGATGAGAGAGAATCACTGATCGACTGCCTCCTGTACACCCCCTACTGGGGATCGAGTCCACGACCTGGGCATCTGTCTTGACCAGGAATCGAACCCTGATCTCCTGGTTCATAGGTCGATGCTAAACCACTGAGCCACACCAGCAGGGTCCATGCTCCTGCTGGCTCTCAACCAGGACAGTGGGGAGCACCCTCAACTCTTGGAGGCTGCCCATATTCCTTGCCATGCGCCCCCCTTCATCTTCAGACCACCCCTAGCATGATAATTCTTCTTGTGCGTCCCATGTCTGACTCCCTCCCCTGCTCAGCTCTAGACCCGGATGTACACAAGTACATGAAATGCGGTCAAGCCCACCAGGATTATCACTCTAACGGTCAACTGTGTCATCTAAAGCTGTAAACCACAATGTCATAGATCTCATCGTGGCCATAGTTTCCACACACACCATGCGCGAGGGTCTTCAAATTCTCCTGCGACCACATACACTTCACAGGGGAAGTGGAGAGATCTGTGACAGTTTTAGGTTCCCAGCCTGGACAACTGGGTGGGCAGTCACATGTGTAACTACTATAGGGGATACAGCGGGGAGGGAGCTTGGTGCGTTTCATGAGCCCTGTCCAAGGCAGAGCTGGCCAGAAGGCGATGGGGATGTGGTTCGGCCAAGTTCTGAACGGGAGGAGATAACAATGGTGGTGAAAGTGCCAGGGGGAACCAAGGCCCAGGCAGGAAGTGGCAGATGAAATGACAGCAGAGCTCAGAAAGACGCTGGGAACCCCCCGCTGCACGAGGCCTGGCCAGCTGAAGGGGTCTGGAGGCAGAGCTAGGAAGGAAGATTGGTGAGGTTAGGACACAGGCTGACCCTCTCTGTGGAAGAATTGGGATGGAGAACGGGAGGTCGTTAGAGCAGCCCCTACGGTGGACGGGAAAGTCTTGCATCCCCATTTCACAGAGGGGGTGAACCCTCCTCATAAGGGCGCACGGTCTATGAACATGGGGCCCCAGGTCTCCCGAAAGAGGTGAGGCCCTCCAAGGCTCAGAGCAGAACCTTCCTTTCCACTCCTTCAGGACTTGAAAGCCTCAGTTTCCCCATCTGTGCTATGCAGTATGGTAGCTATGAGCCACATATGGCCATTTCAGTTTCAGTTAAAATGAAATGAAAAATTCAGCCCTGGCCGGTTTGGCTCAGTGGATAGAGCGTTGGCCTGTGGACTGATGGGTCCCGGGTTCGATTCCAGTCAGGGCAAATGCCCGAGTTGTGGGCTCGATCTCCAGTGTGGGGTGTGCAGGAGGCAGCCAATCAATGACTCTCTCTCATCATGGATGTTTCTATCTCTCTCTCTCTCTCCCTTCCTCTGTGAAATCAATAAAAATATATTGAAAAAGAAAAGAGATTAGCCTACATTATATATCTATTTTTAAAAAGAAATGAACAATTCAGTCCCTCGGCTCCATGAGCCCTGTTCACTCGCTCACGTGCCAGCTGTGCTGGTGGCACAGTTCTGTTGCAGAGGCCGCCCTAAAGGTGCCCATAGGAACATGCCCCTCTAATACCCTCTCCCCCCGTACCCCCCAGAAGCCCACCACAGGCCTGCTGGCCATCACCCTGGCCCTCCACCTCTGCGACGTGGTGCACATCGCCGGCTTTGGCTACCCGGACGCCCACCACAGGAAGCAGACCATTCACTACTATGAGCAGATCACGCTCAAGTCCATGGCGGTAAGTGGTCCCCGCCTGCAAGCGGGGAGGGGCAGACCAGCCGAGGACCCTGGGTGAGTGACAAGTGCCAGGGGCCCAGAGGTGGCTCCCGGTGGTGCGGTCACTCAGAGTCAGAACCGGCACTGGACTCCCAGGCCAGTGTCCCCTGGATTCGGCCACCAGATTGTCTTGCTTCTCAGAGGCAGCCTGGGGAAGGGGCTGTGGGAGGGCGGGGCTGTGGGAGGGCCAGGGACATCCCCAGCATCCCTCCGCTTGCTTCCACAGGGGTCAGGTCACAACGTCTCCCAGGAGGCCCTGGCCATCAAACGGATGCTGGAAATCGGAGCCGTCAAGAACCTCACTTACTTCTGACTTGGGCAGGAACTATACCCATCGGTCTGCCCGCTCTGCTGCCTGAGCGACACCCAGCCATAGCCGTGGGGGTGCCTGTGCCAGCATGGCCAGCTTGGACTCCCCCTCGCCTGTGTGTGTGTGTGGGGGGGTCCTGGGACTGGCCAGGCCCAAGAGGAGGCCACGCCCGGCTGCTCTGTGGGGGCCAGCTCACCAGTATGGAGGCCCGGGGCGGTCGGAGCCCAGCGGAGGAATGGGGCTCGTTGCTGGGATGCCGCCTGCCTGTCCGCGCTGGGAGGTTATTTAATGGGCTATTTAATTAACGGGAAGAAAGTGCTGTGGGCTGGTCCCGTGGCATCTAGAAAAGGGGGCATATGCAGTGTTCAGACCACTTTTTATAAAAACACAAACGTGATGGGCCCACTGAGGCCTAGACTCAGAGCAGGCCTCCCTGGAGGGGGGTTGTCTGGAGCGGGTGGGGGTCCTCCAGAGAGGGGCTGCTCCTCCCAGCGGGCATGGGAAGAGCAGTGGTGGGGTGTTCCCTGGAGAAGGAACCTCATCTAGAAAAGAGGTACCAAACAAATTAAACTATTTTTCCTAAAACAAAGCAGTTGTGATACCTGGTGTCCTTTCAGATTTTTTTGGGGAAGGGGGGGAGCGCGGGGGCGCGGCGGTGGGTCGCTCTCCGGCAGTGGGCAGGCTCATTAAAGACCCGTGGGACCCAGAGCAGGCCACGGTCATTCAGGAAATTCATTTTTGAGGCCAGGGCTTGGTGCCAAGTCATACATTGTCACATTGGCGTAGGAGGCAAGCAGGTGATGCCCAGAGAAGCCCTACCTGCCAGACACCCCGCTGGCATCCTGCATCCTGGTTTATTTCCTAGAGGTGGGGAGGGGCAGGAGGATGCCCGATAGGAGGGACAGGACCCTCTCCCACCTTCCTTCCTTCCTCTCACCAGCTTGTACTTTCAAAAATCCCGTGCCGGGCGATGTCTGAGGACAGGGGTGGAGTCAGCAGAGGAAGCCAAGTTTTCCGTCTCAGATTAACCGAGAATCATAAAATGGAAGGTCCTGCCAAGATCGGGATGGGCAGGGCCCGGGTAACAGCTAAGGGATTTGGCGAGGTCTGCCAGCCAGTTGCCAGGCCAGGGGGGTGAAATGCCCCCCCCCCGCCCCGCGTCTCTAGAATCATGATAGTCCTGCCATTTACCCGTCTCTCCTCTCCATGTTCTCCATCTTTCCAAGCCCTGCTGATCTGCCAGCTGGGCTTCCTGCCACCTCACAGCTGTTTCTTTACATCTGGAGCCAGGAGGGAGAGCTTGGACCCTTCCCCCACGCGCCCCCCCCCCCCCCCCCCCCGGGAATGGGGCTCACAGCTGTGTGCCTGGCTTTCTCAGAAAGAGTTGCAGCCTTGAGGTTTTGAGGCTGGGCTGGGACAGGACAGATAGGAAAGGGCAGGGATCGGGAGGATCAGAGGAAAGTGACACTTCTTGACAGGGTTGGCGTGGCCTCGGGAACACCCACAGAACGGTCCTGAGGACACTGCAGGGGATGGAACCTGGCAGAAATATTCACTAGCTGCTCTTCCTCCAGGGGAGACGGGGGGAGTTCTGAAAGCAAATAGGGCCCTGGCACCTGCGGCCCCACACGGGCTCTTGCTGGGGGTGTGGAGGGGTGTCGTCTTGCTGAAGAGTGTGAGCACGGGCACAGGGATCTCAGCTCTTCTCCCCGATGCCTCCCCAGCTGCTTCTCATGAGGGGATGCAAGGGAGTATCGATTTCCCCATCCAGGGCCATTGAGAGTGTCTGCTAGCACACAGGATCCAGCTGTCCTAGACTGGGGTCACTGCCCCTTACTGGACACGCCTAAACTTGAGCCAGAATCCAATACACATGGATGGGTCAGGCTCCTCAGATGCACCGCGCGCGCACGCGCGCACACACACACGCCTGTAGACACGGGAGCATTTTACATTCTTGTTGGGTTATGCCTGTGATGGCATACACATTCCTTCACGACTGCATACAGACAAGAGTGTGTACGGGGATGGGGTACATACACCCAAACCGTCCATTGTTCCCTTGGGGTGTGGGCTCAGCTTTCTCCAGGGTGCAGACTGAGGCAGCACTGGCCACGAGGCAGGGCTGAGCGCAGAGCTCTGATGTGGCTGGTTGGGTGGGGTTCCTTGGTCCTGAGAAAGGGACTTTCATTCCGAAGTTAGCCCAGCAATGTGAGTGATCTGCCTGCCAGCCTGCCTGGGACTGATTAAACCGAGAGGGCAGGAAGGCAACAGGAGGGGCA
This sequence comes from Corynorhinus townsendii, assembly GCA_026230045.1. Classification (NCBI taxonomy): domain Eukaryota; kingdom Metazoa; phylum Chordata; class Mammalia; order Chiroptera; family Vespertilionidae; genus Corynorhinus; species Corynorhinus townsendii. The sequence continues at coordinate 16,066,281 of JAPDVU010000014.1, forward strand.
AGCAGCGGAGCGCAAGTCCACAGTCTGGGTTCTACACCAGCTCTCCACTTCATTATGTAGGATCCATCATTTCTCCGTGTCCAGGCTCGCAATTCCTACGTTTCTTGAAATCAGAGGGTGGGTCCAGCCAATGAGCACCACTTGCAGCAGTATTATCTGGAGGCGATTTAAGAATGCCGGTTTTTGGGTCTTACCCAGGGCGCTGGGGCGCAGGAGTCTGGGATTTTAATGAGCACTCAGAACCACTGCTCTAGCAGTCTAGACTCCGGGATGACCTCACGCGTCTCTCAACTTCACGGTCTGCGAGCAAAGCCCATCCTAATCCCCCGCATCCTGGAGCGGCATTAACCAGGCGCATGCGCAGGAGGAGCAGCCGGAACAGCTGGCCCCGCCCTCCGGCGCGGAGGGGCGCGGAGGGGCACAAAGCAGGCGGCACAGTACGCATGCGCTGTCCGATGGGCGCGGGCGGCCTGGTGGCCGTGGGAACCTGGCAGCGATGGTGACTGCTGAGCGAGGCCTTTGGGGCTCCGCCAGGGCACGCCTCATCCGAGGTGAAGCCTGCCCGGCAGCGTATCCTGTGGGGACCAAACCTGGACGCGGGGAAGAGACAGAGACCTGCCCGTCCCTGTAGACCCTACAAGCCCTACCCTGCACAGAGGCCTGGGAAGGGAAGAGACCCTCAGCTTAGCCAGAGCTCGGCAAGGAGTTGGGCTTTAACCCAGCCCACGAACACATGGAAAGACTTGGTGTTCACATCAAATGGTGTGCCTTCCTTTTGGACACTTTGGGTTTTTATTTTCACTTTCTAAGGACATAAGCACACCCCCAGGCTGACTAATCTATGCAGAGTGTGAGCTTGGAGCAGGTCTGTGAGGCCGGAAAAGGTGGGATGCCCGCAACCACTGCAGACGGTGGGGTGCCACGTGGGTTCAACTCCCGCCGTACTGTCATCAGCCCAGCGGGCCTCGGCTCCTCCAGCTGCCAGTGACCGCGCATGCGTGAGGTCTCAAGGATTGAATGGGACACTGTAGACTGTAAAGTATGATATCAATATTAGATCGGAAAGCTGCCTTGCATCATGGAAAATACCAGAAAGGGAATGAATCAGGTGAGGGACAGCTGGAGGGTCAACTAGTTGCCCGGTACAGAGTAACCTTTTCTGCTGACCGAAAAGCCTTTGTCACCCACAAGCAAAGGAAGGGTAAGACACCAGCGAAATGACTCAAATGCAGGCTTTGCATAACCAAACAATGAGCAGAGAGGTCAAACAGCTCTGGGAGTGATTTTCACGTTGAAGGCAAACGCCTTTCTTCGGGGTTTGGGGAGACTTATTCATTTCGATGGCACACGTACCACAGACAGTAGGTTCCTAACCGGAGGGTGAGGAGACCATCTCAGTCAGTTGGATGTCTAAACTTTCTGATCTTTTCTGGTGCCTTAAATCACAGCTTCAGAAAGCTCTGTGTTAGCTTTGAGCGTTCCCATGGTTCCAGGGAAATTCTTCCAACTTAGAAGTTTAAGGGAGGATGTGTGTGTGTGTGTGTGTGTGTGTGTGTGTGTAGTTACAGCCTGTTTGCCATTCCAGTTCTTTCTCAACAAGTTTACCTCTCTGGCTAGAGGTCTTGGGAATTTTGCACCGAGGACATGAGGCGGGGAGGTGAATCTCATGTCTCAGATGTCAGATATGGGGGGAGCCCAAATGTATCGGAAGGCTCTGCTCCTTCACGTAAGGGGGTATACAGGACTGGATTCGGGCGGGAGAGATCACAGTCCTGTCTGTGAGGGTGAGCACAAAGGATCTGACAAAAGTTTCTAGGGAAAAAACAAACATTAGAAGGCAGATTGCAGGTTCCCAGGGAAAACGAACATTTTCAAAGGCACCCACCCCTCAACAGAGGCACGGCTTCCTCTGAGGAATCTTGCAAGACTGGGAGGGTGGAGTTGGGTGGAGGGAATGAGAGAAGGCTCAGATGTTGATATCACACTAGGGGATTGAAGTTGGAATCACTGAACTAAGCTATTCCAGAACCATCTATTATTCTGAGGCTCCCTCAAACACTGTTTACATAATCACCAATTTTAACGCTTAAAGAGTATCTTCTCCTCCTTGAAGATGGGTTTCTGTCTTGAGGGGAAGAAATCACAAGAGTGGAAATTAGTGGGGAGACTCTCTCTACAAAGGGTGAGGAGACAATCTCAGTCGGTGAGATGTCTAAACCCTCTGACCTTTTTGGGTGTCTCAGCGATAACTTCAGAAAGCGATCTGTTAGTTCTCTTTCTCTGTGGGCTGTGCGCCACTGGTGTCGCCTGTGTGGCAGGAGAGCGAGAGAAACTTTCGTTGAGAAGCCAAATAGGGATTCTTATCTAAAAGCTCTTCTATGGAAGCCCTGAATCCTTACGCATCTCACTTTGTGCCTACTGCCTTCTTTCCTCAGCATTTCTCCCAAGTTCATTACTGTCACAGCATTTCTCCCAAGTTCATTACTGTCACAATTGTATTTTCTAGTCTGTGGGCATCAAGACCCGGGCCCTTTTCATTTTCTTACAAGGCAGGCAAAGGAGGTATCTTGAATGTAGTCCACCTGAACTTGACCTTGGGGTGACCTGAACCTGACTTTGGACCTTCACGGGGAGACTCCCTGTATTCAGGTCCTATCCCAAGCAGCACGTCTCCTCTGGCATCACTAGGAGCAGATGTCACAGGAGCTTCACTTACGAAGACCCCAATCCTCCCAAGTCCTGTTTCCTGAGACGTCGCCTACGTCGTCTTTGAATCCAGAACTTCAGATTCACCACAAGAAAGACAGCTATAAAGGGCACCCTTGAGTGCTCTCATGGCAAGCCGAGACATTTCCCAGGGCCTCGAGGTTAAGAAGCAGCCGAAGGAGCTAGATACCTTTGCATGGCTAAACTCCCAGGTCTGTGGGTTCCGGGAGCACTGGTGGCCCAGGGGTGGAGGAGGCCCCAGCCCTGTGGGGAGGCTCAGCGGACTGTTCCAGAGGGGAGAGCTGGGAACATGGAGTGGCAGGCGGCTATCGGCACCAGGGATGTAGACCACAGTCAATGCAAACCGTGTGTGTTCACAAAAGGCCTTTTAAAGACGAGGGCTAAGCCCAGCTGGCGTGGCTCAGTGGTTGGTTGAGCGTTAACCTATGAACCCGGAGGTCACGGTTCAATTCCTGGTCAGGGTACATGCCCAGGTTGCAGGCTCAGCCCCTAATGGGGTTTGGGAGGGGGAGTGCAGAAGGCAGCCAATCAATGATTCTCTCTCATCATTGATGTTTCTCTCTCTCCCTTTCCCTTCCTCGCTGAAACCAATAAAAACAAAAAATAAAAAGAGACGAGGGTTAGGGTGGGAGTAAAACTTCAGGGCCTGTGGTAATGAAAGATTTCCGTGAATGTCAGAGACCAGCCCTTAGAGGGGCGGCGAGAGGGAACCAGGAGGAATAGCAGTTAGGGGAAGAATGGAGGATCCTCTCCTACATCAACAATGGATTCACCGGGGAAAACAAGTCCTTATTTTTAGAAAGAAGGTTAGCTTGAAATTTCCTCAGTTTTTCTCAGTTGATGGCCTAGTTAGGAAGACCGAAGCGGAGGGAGTCAGGCAAAAGGCCTGGGGAGCCTTACTGAATGTGAGAAGCAAAGGTCAGGCTGAGAGGTCTCTATCAGCGATCGATTTCTCCAAGGTTGCTGGGAGTTTCGATGTTCGCGCAGCAAACGGCATGTGGTCACATCTGAAAACAACTTAGGTAAGAGGCTCCTAAAAGACTTTTTTCAAAGGGGAGGTCACATTCAAGATTTGGTTGAGATGTCATAGGTTGATGTCTACATGTTTTGTTCCTTCAGGTAGGCACACCGAGTGGTATGTTAAACAAAAACCTATATGCAAATGAGGCTAGTTTTTATTTAAAAATGTAGGCTTTTATTTTAATAAAGAGTTTCTCCGATAGGGAAACTTCCTAGAGAGGAAACTGATTGCAAGACGGCCTTGGTCTTCTTTTCTGGTGCCATCACACGCCACACACAGTACCTGGGAAGAGCTCCTTGAACTTGGGGAGTGTATCTTGGGATTTTCGTGCTGATTCCTAGATAGCAAACGCCATACCTAGTCTGTACACCTCCCCATACTGACGGGAAGAGAGAAATGCGACTCCTGTTCTGAGAAATCTCCCAAGGACAGCAGCGTGCTTGCTGCCATGTCCCCGGGTCCCTTCCTCTCCGGAAACCCCGAGGCCTATGGCTCTGCAGCACTTGTGTCCGTAGGCTGGGCCAGGCCCGGATCCCATGTGGTCCTCAGCTCCTCCAGTGACAGCACTTCCTGTCCCGGGAAAGCTGAAGAGGTGGTGGAAACAACTCTGGCCTTTGCAGACTGATAGCAAGCCTGAGAATGAGAAACCGGGCTCCCGGCCAGGGACTCGGAGCCAGCAGTGAATTTAAAAACTATCAGCAAACTGGACACTGGCCTTGGTCGGGGAGGGGGGACCTGATACACTGAATAGCTTTGTTTCCCGGGGAGCTGTGGTCTTTCCAGGTCATTCGGGGACTGGAGATGGAGGATGCCAGCCCCGCCTTCCGTCCCGGCTCAGCCACCTCAGAGCGGGTGCAAGCAGATGGCCAGTTCATGACAGTCTCCGATGAAAGTGGCCTTGAGTCGGGACTGTGGGGTGGACACATTTTACAGAGGAAATCATAGGTGTTGAAATCTCCTGTGTGCCACCGCTTGCTCTGTGACCTTGGGCAAGTCTTTTGGCCTCTCTTTAAGCCTCATCCCCTTGCCTGTAAGATGGTAAGACTTAGTCGAATTGTGAGCATTCAGTAAGATTACCAATGTAGACTCATTTCAGTTCATTTGAAATCACCTACAGGGGAATTCAGGGCTACCCATGGCTTTAAAGTTTTTGTTTTGTGTGTGTGTGTGTGTGTGTGTTTTTTATACCTTCCCTTACCAGCTTTTTTGCACGCTCGCTCCTGTGGGAGAAGTACGTAGGGCTGGAGACAATTGAGGGATGCACACAGCTCAGGCGAGGCTCTTCCCAAGCTTCCACATTCCACAAGCCCGGATGCTAATTTCCCCCTGCTCTCGGCCACACACACACACACACACACACACACACACACACACACAGCTTTCGCCAAGGCCTTGCCCCTGACCTCCCTTCGGCAGTCTTTGCTGTGTTTGTGCATTGGAGGAACTTGGGGCATTGGGCAAGGGCTGGCTGAGTCTGGACTGCTCAGCCCTATCAGGATTCTGTTCCCTTCCACGACAGTCCACCTTCTTACTTGGGGAGTGCCCGCAGGAGGACGGGAGACCAGCTCCGTCTGTTCTACGGGAGAACAGCTTTCTTCCCTGTGCTTCTGGTGATTCTGAGTCATAACCTTGGGTTTCTGGAAAGAATGGACGCCTTCACCCCATTATGAAAGCTGTGTATGGGCGTGTGTATATGGGGGGGAGGGGAGGGGCAGAGGGCAAGGGGCAAGGAAGGCTGTGGTGGGGGTTAGGACGAAGACTTCCCACCCACGTCCAGGGTGGGGAAGGCCAGACAAATGAATGGGCAAACCCTCTGAAGTCACCCTTCCTTATTCTAGCACACCAACGCATTTTGCATCTGGTCTTGGGATCTTGTTCCCTTTTGGCAAAGGCAACACAGACATGGAAAGGAGAAGTCTCGTCAAGACTAACCTAGCGTGCTCAGGGGCCAATACCCTGGCATCCGGGCGAGGCCAGAAAGGTACAAGAAGCAGGATATGGGACTGGGGTGTATACTTTACTTCTCATCAGTTTCCACTCCCTCGGGCTTGGGGGCTGCAAAGGAAGCCATCTGGGGCCCCGGGAGGTCTGCAGCGACAGGAAACGTGTGGAAACGGAACACCCTCCTAGGTGGAGGTGCTAAGAAGGCAGCGGGCAAACCTGTGGGTTGGGGCCATCCAAGGACTCGGTGTATGGAAAGAAACACAGACCTTTGTGGTGGAGGTTCCCATGATGGTAAGGACTATGGGGGGAGTTGGAAAAGGGTCTAAAACGTATGGGGAACGCCAACCTCAGGGACCCCTTGGGTTCTCCAAAGTTCCATTGGACTCCTGCTCCCTGAACGAGCCCTCTACAACTTGCCTCTGTGTATCCATCCCTTTCCCTCTTCTGTCACGACAGCAAGCTTCCCACCCAAGCGAGGCCACCCTTGGAGGGTTGTGGTTTTTGATGCCATTGATTCTTTGAAGAGGGCCTCCTCCCCTGAACCCGCAAAGAAGGGCACTTCCCTTGCAGAAGGTTGCGGAAAGAGCTCCAGTGACCCTCCAGGGCCCAGCAGGGCCATGTGGCCTCTGAGCTGGACATGGCATGAGCCAGGAGCTTGGTGAGTCCTGCTTTTGCACCCCTCCTGGGTGGGCACCGCCACGAGGAGAGCTCTGGGCTGCCACCACAACCAGCGCTACGGGCTACCTTCATTGTCCAGGAAAATCGAATCAAACGAGGGCAAAGAGCCGCGGGCCCCAGAGCGCGGGGTTCCTCCGGTGGTGGTGCGGGAACAAAAGGGAAGAGCGAATGTGCTGGAGGAACAACCCTAACATTTATTCTCGGGTGCTGAGCAGGAGCGGGGAGGCGCTGACAGGCTTTCTCTCTTGCCCACAGAGTCTCCCTGAAGACAGGGCCACTGCTCCTGGTGTGGATTCCGGGCCCTGGAGTTCCATCAGCTGAGAAAGCCCGTCTTGTTATCTTAAAGACCTGACCTCTAGTCTCCTCAAACCTACTTCTCCCAGGAAACATCGTCCCGTGACCAAAGAAGCACTCACACCCCTTGTATTAACTCAGATGTGCCGGGAGAGGAGAGGGGACTATGCAAAGCATGGCGGGTGGGAAGGCGTGAGGCTCACAGCCTGGGAGGGGGCGTGTCAGGTGAGGTGCTCCCCAGGTGAGGTGCTCACATCCCCGCCTCCCCCTCCCAGGACACCAGTCTCTGATGGGGCAGGTCCCACCTCAGAGTTCAGAGGCATCAGTCCGGGGACAGAACTGCAGGAGTATGGACACGAGAAACACCGAACAAATTGGGGGCAGGCTGCCAGCCAGTGTGTGAGACCTGTGGCCTGGCCATTCCTGGCTCTGAGCAGCAGAGGGCGCTGGGGCGCTGGGGCAGCTCCGTGTCCGGGGAAGCCTTGCCCCGCTCTTCTCCCTAGTGTTGGACAGGGGCACAAGCGCAGGGGGAGAGCTTTTGGGCAGCAAGGGGCAGAGCTCACGGGGAGACTGGAGAGTGGTCGGCAGTTTCATTAAAGCAAAGTTCTAGCTGCCTCTAGTGCCTGTGGGAGGAGCGGTAGGGAGGGGCCTCCAGGAAAGGGCTGCAGGGAGTATGGCGCTCAGCTGCATCCTCCTGCCTCCCCTGGCATCCCCACCTCGCGCCTCTGCCGCGGCTGCTGGGGACCCAGATTTGTGCTTGATCAGGGCTTCGCAGGGGGGTGGTGGCAGAGGCACTCGGGCTGTCCTGGAGGCTGCCGGTTCTGGGGTCCTCTACAAAGTCCCCGTGTTATCTGGATGTGCGGTGGCCCCAGTTCCCCCTCCCTGCCTGCGCGGGCTGGACCGCGATCCTCAGACGTGAGTCTGCATCCGCCGCTGCAGGGGTCGGCTGGGGTCGGAGTTCTGCGAGGAGGACTGAGAGTGGTGGGAGGAGGAGGCCGAGGCCTTGCTGGCCTTGTCGAACTGCACGTAGCCGTCCTGCTTGCCGCTGCTGCTGACGCTGCTGTCGCACTGCGTGTCCAGGAAGGAGCTGCTGTCGCTGAGGGAGCCCCGCTGGAACTCACGCTCGCAGAGCTCGATGGACGAGCTGCCCATGCCCAGCACGAACCTCTGGCTGTAGTCATAGAGGCGGGCCTGGCCGCTCAGGGTGCTGTAGATGTTGGTGAAGGACATGCCGGTGGGCACGCGCTGCTTGCCCGCGGGACGCAGGTCCGGCTGGCAGCTGGACAGCGAGATGGTGGGGGTGGAGTGGTGCTCCTTGAAGGTGTTGACGCTGTAGTAGCCATTGGTGGGGTCCTGGGGTGGGGTCAGAGCATAGCAGCTTCAGAGGCGGGCAGGCTGTGCTGAGCTTCCTAGGCTGAGTCCGCCTTCCTTACCCCGGACAGATGGGGTGCGGACAGGGAGGGGGGACAGCAGGGAAGAAAGGTGGGGAGGGGGTCTGGAAGGGTTATCCCGGAGAGAAGAGGGCTGTCAGGTGTTCGGGTGGCAGCCCAGAGGGAGGGCACTGCAGGGAGGGTGTGGGGCACGTTTAGTTATGTCAGCACAATGCAAGGCCCTTTGAGAACCAGACTTTGTTGTTTTTTTTGTCCAGAACACAGATACTTAGTTTTCAGATGCATCTGTGAAAAGGCCGTGGAGGGGAGAGGATGGTGGGACCTCAACCTGAACTCCCTGCGTCCTTAGTGTGGGGCTGAGATAGCAGGTGCTCTTGGGCGGGGAGGGGGGGGGGTTAAGGGGGGAAGGCGGGTCCCTACCTTATGGAGAACAGAGGCACCTGTCCCCAAGGTGACCTCTGGCCTGCTCTTCTATTTGCTGCCATTGTCTTTCTGGACAGGGGCTTGGGCCCTCGGCGCTGAAGGCCAGGTGACAGACACCCAGTCCTACAGCTCAGGGCCACGCCTACCTTCAGGTTCTGAAACTCCTTCTCTTCTTCTTTGAGGACCTCGAGCTGCTTGAGGACGGAGTCTTGTTGGAATTCTCCCCGGTCCATCTGCAACCCAAACATGGCTGCTCAGCAGGCAGAAGGTGGGCCAAACGTCCACTCGCCCCAAGGAAGAGACTGAGAGGCCAACTCGAAAGAAGCCTCCCATCTCTGCCTCCCACTGCCCCGCCCACAGGAGGCAGATGAAGGACTCAGGAGTGGGGGTGAGGGGTGGGGAGGGTGGGTGAGGGGCAGGTCTCTAAGCCTGAGCTTACTTCCCTACAGAGCTTTTACTTGGCTGATTCAATTCAATTCATTGAGCATTGAATGAATTTTCAGGGCAAGCATTGTGCTAAAGGCCAGGTACACAGAAATTAAGATACAGCTGTTCTCCTCAGGATGATGGATCTGTAGGTAAATAATTATGGAACCTCGCCCAGCCAGTGTAGCTCAGCGTCAATCCATGAACCAGGAAGTCACCAGTTCGATTCCCAGTCAGGGCACATGCCCGGTTGTGGGCTGGATCCCCAGTAGGGGTGTGCAGGAGGCAGCAGATCAATGCCTCTCTCATCATTAATGTTTCTATCTCTCTATCCCTCTCCCTTCCTCTGTCTCTGAAAAATCAATAAAAACAATCATTACAGAACCTCAACCAGTGGGCACAGGTCGGGGCCCCAGCAGAGCAGGGTATCATCAGTGCTGGCCTTAGGGAAGGCATTCAGAAGGAGTCGCAGTGAAATCACGGTGACCTTGGGCCACACAGCAATGACATAGATGTACTAAGTTTTCTTCCTTAACCGACACCAAAATGCTGAAGAAAAGGATTGCTTCCTGTTTCTCATTCAGTCCTCGTCACACCTGGTACAGCGCCTTCGGTATTGTGGTCATTGACCTAAATGCTTTTGGGGTGGAATCATATTTAATGTTTTTGATGAATTCCTTGATTTGCCAGTGCCTGCTGCAGTGCCTGATCTACATAGAGTAGGGCTGTTACCAATGTTATGTTGGTGCCGGATGTATGAATGCAGTGGCATTGCTCTAAATTTCCGAGAATTAAAGTAATACTTACACTTAAGGTAAAAAATAAAGCATACGCAGCACACAGTGGGTGTGTTAATTAATCTGAATAACCTCAGTAGCTGCTGCCCATGTGGCATTTCTGCACAAAACAGCTGACATCTCTGGGGAGCTTGCTGTGCTCCACAGACCCTGGGGGTTTGCCACCTAGCCCTCAGCATGGCCTGTGTACTCTTATTTTCATCCCCATTTCCCAGATGAGGAGACTGAGGCACAGAGCAGCCCACGATCTTTCCTCCTGCAGCGTATCACCACGAGGGTTTCCTAGCGATGTTTCAGGTTTGTGTGCACAGCTGGGAGGAGGAGCAGTCGTGGGCTGCTGGAGAAGTTATGATTTGCTTACGGTAAGTCAGTTCCGGAAGAGGAACCTATGCCCCTTGCAGACTTTTTTTTTGGGGGGGGGGGTTATTGGGACATGGGGCATATACTGACTATCTGTGATATCTGTGGGTGTAGGTGTGCAGAATTATAAGTCATATGGCAACATCCTGTGGCTACTTATGCATGCCTGCTCTCCCTACCGAATGGCCAGGTTCCATGCAAGCCCCTTAGATGTTCTGCAGTCTCTAGAACCCCCAGCGCAGCAGAGCAGACACAGGGTCATTCTCTGTGGGCCGAGAGCAGGCACCTGGCCTATTATGGGGGGGCAGGGTGCGTCGTGATCCATGCGCTGCTTCATGAAGCACCTCGGGCTCCGGGGGGCTTGCCATCCAGGACTTCAGGGAGCAGCGGTTGGGGCGGGGTGGGGGCAGGACAGCATTCTCACCATCAGCTGCTTGATGGTGGGGTGCTCCTCGCCCTCCCTGCCAGAGGCAGGCTCCTTGTGGACGATCTCCACGCGGATATCGTTCTTGGCTGACACAACACCTTTGAGATCTGGACGTAAAATAGGAATGTGGAGATGGCAGGTTCCGCCTGCATCCTCGGGCATCAGGGCCTGAGGTGGCCAGCCCCTCCCACACCCCCGTGGTCCCCTGGAGTTTACCTCCAGCCCCGGGACCCTGTGGCTTCACCACGTCCCACCTGCCAGCAGGACCCTGTCTAGATGAGCTGAGGGCTCTGGGCCTCAGAGCTCTGCCCCTGTGGGCTCCCGGTTGCATGCACCTCCACCCATCCCTGCAATTTCTGGGGCTTACGAGGCTGTCCTCATTTCTTCGTCCACCACACAGAGCGAGGCCCGCTCATGCTACTAACGTCTCTCCCCTTCTGGGGGTCTTCTCTGACCCCCTGTAGCAGGCTCTGAGCTCCCCCTTCAGAGCATCACACACCTGACTGTCAGAAAGGACCTACTGGTCAACCTCCTGCCCGAAGCAGAGATATCCCTGCCGCTCCTGAGTCAGTGCTTTCAGGATAGAGACTGGGCAAATTCTAGAGGAGGCAGCCGATTTTCAGTGGGCAACTTGTTAGAAAATTCTGGCTAAAATCTGCTGCCTTAGAGTTTCCACGGAGAGAGTGGTGAGGGAGGTCCTGAGACCACACCACTGGGGGCATCCAGGCCGCTTAGCTTGGAGGAGAGGGGGCATAAGGGGAGCACCAGCTCTCTCCCATAGCGAAGGCTGCCACGTGATGGAGGGGAGCAGGCTTACTCTGATTATTCACGTCTGCCTTGTGCTCACAACACCATGTTAGGGCTGCGTGGGGTCACACAAGTGATGTTCTCCACCACCTGACTGTTACACTTGGGGAAACTGAGGCTGGGGTAGTTGTGGCCCCGCCCAAGCTCCCATGTAGAGGAAGCAGGACCAGAGGACTGTGCCTGTGCTGTCTCCGCCTCTGCGCGGCCATCCCATTTGACACGTCAGCTTGTGTCCGTCACATGGAACGTCAGCGCTGTGTCCGGGATGGGAACTCGCACACGATCTTCAAGGATGCGAGGTTTTATTGCCCGTGGCAGAAGGAAGACCTTTCAAAGTCTGCACAAAGTGATTCCTTTTTGTTTTCGTGTGTGGGTGACCAGCTTTTCAGGTTGGACTCGCTGGCCTCGGAGGGCGGGATTTCTAGCATTCTCTCTGGCTACACGGGGTCAATCCCCAGTGCTGGCTGACTGCCCTGTCGGGGGAGGTTTAGTGCAGTCCAGCTCCCCCTCGGCGGAGTGCCCACTACGTGCCCAACGCCCGCAAAGCACTGCCCGTATGGAAATGCACACAGCCCATCCCTGCCCGCAGCTCCCAGCACCACCAGGGCGCCTCCTGCTCCCTTGCTCTCGGGGTGGCCTAAGCCTGGCTTTCTCTCTGTCCCTCTCCCCGAGACCCTGGGTCCCTCTCCCCCCCCCGTCACCCCCGTACTTCTCTGGGAGCGGGCACAGCAGAAGGCCACGATGGTTGCCATGAGCACGAGGAAGGCCACGCCGGCTCCCACGGCCACCCCGATGATGACGGCCATTGGCACGGACTCTGTGGGAGAGAAGCAGGCACAGCTGACCAGGGATCCAACAGCCCACGCTCCCTGGGATCTCACCCAGTTCCCTAGGGTGTAGCCTCTGCCAAGCGGGGCTAGAGCCCTGCACAGGGCCCTTCCGGGAAGTGCCTGTAGGGGACGCCGGACAGGCCCAGGTAGAGTCCAACAGGGCAGCTCGGGGGGACATGGGGCGGGGGAGAGGGCAGGAGGAAGGCAGGGGAGCAGTGGTGGTGGGAGAGGGAGGCAAGCAGACATAGGAGGGGGGCCGGGGAGGGGACAGGGGAGGTGAGAGGCAAGGCTGGCACGGTTAGGTGTCCGGGGGTGAAGCCGGTCTATCACGCAGTGGCTGAAGAATCGTAAGTCCTGGCTTGTCTTTGAAAAATGACTGTGGTCACTGTGCTTGTCCGTTCGGTTTGCATTTTCCTTCTCGTCTGTTTCCCAGGTGCAAGAGGCTGGGCACAGACAACCAGCCTTTAGAATTAGTGCTCAGGTGGGAGCAGCGCCCCCTAGCTGCCTGCTGGGCATATGCAGTTGTAGGTGTCAGAGGCCGGTCTTCAGGGGTCGGAGAGCAGGATCACAGCCCTCCCCTCTTTAAGAAGGGCCCCTTTTCCTTGTCCCCAATCCCCCCGCCAAGTCCTGCTCCTTCCTCTCCTAGGCCAGTCCTCTGGGCATCCTGGCAAGCTTTCTCAAGGAGCCCAGGACTGCAGCTAGGCAAAGCCCTACTCCCGGCTGGGTCTCTGTGGTCTGTGCCTGCCCCAGCCCAGTAGAGATGAGGGTAGGGAGGGTGGTGTTGGGGTGGGGGTTTGCGGGGTGCTCTTCCAGATAGCCCTGGCCTTTCTTTGGCTGCATACAGGGCCTGAGCACACGATTTGGGGCCTGGAATAGTCCATGGGGAATAGAACTAGAGACTGCAGGGGCACCGAGACCTGAGGGCCCACTGAGTCCACATCTCTAATTTATAGATGGAAACACGGAGGCCCAGAGAAGTCAAGTGACTTGGTCAAGGGCATTCAGCATCAGTAGGGCCAGGGCAAATCTGGGTCTCTTCTTGTCCCTCCTCCCAACCCCCGCTCTGCCCCACTCCGATCCTGCCCAGCTCCGTCCACTGTGTCACACAGTAGCCGCCAAATCTCCCATGCTCTCTGTACAGCCCAGACACCATTACTTCTGAGCAACTTACTTAACCTCTCTACCTCTCTTAACCATGAAGTGGGATGGTTACACCGCCCACGCAGTGAGGGAAGGTAAAGGCCTTGGAACTGAGCCTGGCCCCCAGCCCTATTCAGCCTCTGGCCTGTTTCCATATGGGAAGGAGGACTGTCACAGATTTAAATTGTAAAGGCAGGAAATTTCCTCGTAGCATTAGTGTTGCCTCCCTTGAGGCCACGCCACATTCTCAATGTGGATGATTGGGACATCTAGTTGTTTGTCTTGGGCTGTGGGTGAGCCTCTCATTGTTAAGTTTATTTAAAGAGAAGAAGAGCCTGGCTGGTGTGGCTCAGTGGTTGAGTGTTGATCTATGAACCGGGAGGTCAGGGTTCGATTCCCGGTCAGGGCACATGCCCAGGGTTGAGGACTCGATCTCCAATGGGGGGCGTGCAGGAGGCATATAGCCGACCAATGATTCTCTCTCATCAGTGATGTTTCTATCTCTCTCTCCCTCTCCCTTCCTCTCTGAACTCAATAAAAATATGTTTAAAAAAAAAAGAAGAAGAAAACTGCAACCCTGGCCCTTGGAGATGCTGCTCGGGGGAGGCAGTTATTCCCTGCCTCCTGGCTGGAGAAGGTGCCGTTGGTTGGCAGTGGTGGTGGTGGTTATGCTGGTGCATCCTTCCAGCCCAGGACTCACCACACCAGCTCCTTGTGACCTGCCTGCTGGTGGCCAGGGCCACTGTGGGAGAGGCAGGGAGGGTGGGAGGAGGTGGGTGGGGCAAACACTCAGGGATCGACAATACAGGTGATTGGGGAGGTTTCCACAGTCAGGAGGACTTGACCTCGGTGACCTTGGTCTGACAAAGGGAGGATTCTATCTCCGGTTTCCATTCCATCAGGAAAGGGAAATGGCTTTGGGGGCTCGTTGGCTCTGTGCTTTTGCATTTGATTGATTTGGGCTTTGATCTGGGTCCTCCTCAGACACCTAGTGAGTTTCCTTGGAATGACTTGGTCTTGTCTCAGCGAAGCTCAGAGCCCGGCTGTGAAACTAGAGAACCAGAGAAGCCCATTCTGCCTCTGGCATCCTGTGAGCCACCTGTCCCTCAGCTGTTTGCAGCTGGAAGGCACCATCTTATCTGGAGCAGGAGGGCAGGGGCAGAGGAGGGCCTGATGGAGGTGAGGGGGCTGGGGTGGGGGCATTGAGTGGCATTCCTCTGTGGCCTTGCCTGGCCTCCTGCGGTCTGGCCTCTGCCTGCTGTGTTGGTTGTCCTTTCCTGGACACAGCACCCCTCCTATTTCGCCCGGAGAGAGAGGGACTGGAGGGAGGAGCCGCCCTCCCATTCAGCCTCCTCTTCATCTGAGGAGGTGGAGTCCCAGCCAGGAGGGGGCAGAGACCTCTGGGTGAAGGTGGGCAGACACATGTGGGATAGAAATGGCAGGAAACACCATGGCCAGCACCAGGAGAGGCTCGGAGGGGCCTCGGAAGGACAGCAGGAGGCTGACAACTTGATCCTGAGCTGGCCTGTGCCCCACTGAAGCAGGCTGAAGGAACTGACTGGCTCAGCTCCTTCCGGGCCAGCGTGGTGGGGTATCAGGTTTGCAATGCCCTGATCCTCTTTGCTGGGTTTCTGCTTGGCGGGGAGGGGGGGGGGGGCGCATTTCCTGTGGGGCCCAAGACAGAGCAGCTCAACCCAGGGATCCTGACAGCCACTCTGGGGCCAGGTGTCTCAGTGGAAGGAGGTGCCTTGTTGTGAGACAGCGCCCTGGGGAATGGCAGGTGTGGGAGCAGGCAGCCATGAGCAAGCATGGATTAGCATGGATGGCACAGGCCACAGCAGGCTGGAGGCCCGGGCCCCTGGAGGCCCCTGCTGAGCTGGTGATGATGTGAGAAGCTGGAAGGGCAGGAAGAGCACAGAGATAGAGGGAGGCCACCCACAGGGCAGGAGCCAGGGCTTTTGAAGGGAAGGGACGGGAAGACAGAGCAGGGGACACAGGAGCCTGGTCCCTGCAGCAAGCAGCCTGTGGCTTTGGGGTCCGTGGACTAGGAGCCTGGCGTCTGGGGTTCCTTGACCCATGTGGCTGGGAACCCCTCTTCCTGCTGCTCCGATTGCACTGACCCCTTGAGATGAGGAGGGCGGAGAAGTAAGCGGCCTGCACAGGCCTCCCTACTCCCTTTGGGGTTCCCTCCCCCACTAACCCTGAGGTTCCCTTTTCCCCAACCCAGGGAGCTCTCATGTCTCCTTCCGTACCTGCTTCCAGCCCGGCTCCCGACTTCATTTCCGAACCTGTTTGGAAATAAAGCAAGCGTCCACAGCGAGGGCCTGGCTGGGCAGGTGGGGTGGGACTGGGGGCGGGGGGCTGCCACCTGCAGGGGTCTGGGGTGAGGAGGGCTCCCTCCTCAATCGTATCTTTGGGACTCCCCAATAGACCCAGGCCATCCCAACTGAACTAGGAGAGACTTAGAGACTCAGGGGGAAGGGGCCAGAGAGAGAAGTCAAGGCTGAGTGGGGCAGGAGGAGTGTGTGGAGGGGGGGAGGTTTGAGAGGGGGGTGAGAACACTAAGGGGAGAGCATGGGGGGTGGGGGCACCAAGAGGAATACATGGAGGGGAAGCAACAGGCACCGGAGGTTTGGGATGATGTGTAGATGATGTTATGCAAAGTATGTGCAAAGCATTATGCGAAGCAGCACCGGTTAGGGGAGAGGTGTGGGGAGACGCTGTGACCCACAGAGTCCTGGGGCCCGAGGGCCCAGCGGGGACCACCTGCTTGGCCCAGAGCCTTTGCCAGGACCTGACAGCCTGTGGGGGGCCTTCATCTTGGAGGGGTCAGAGAGTGCCAGGGCTGAGGCCCCCGGATGACCCTGGCAGAGGGGCAAGGTCTGCAGCCCATCTCAGGACCCCGTGAGCCGTGGCTGCGCCGAGCGCCTCCGGATCCCATTCTGTGCACCCTCCCCCCATGTAAGACCTTGGAGCAGAGACTGGAGTTCATGACCAGGAGCTGGGCAGTCTGCACCCAGGGTCATAGTGAACCTACCCCCTCCCTCCTTCTCCTCCTTCTCCTCACCTCCCCTGCCTCTCCCACTGAGCACTTCTGCTCAGAACAGCCCCCTGGCTGCCTCCTGCTTAGCCCCTTGGTCCAGGAGTCTCCCATGTCCCAGGGGAACTGCAGAGGATCTGGGCTCCCCCACCCAGTGGTTAGGGCAGCTCAGTCGCCTCCCTTTAGCTCAGCTTGGGTGCCTCTGGGGGACTTTGGGGTGTCTGGACTGGCTTGTCGTGCTAACTGGCTAGGCCAGGTTCCCCAACACATCAACCCTGGGGTCTCCCTGTGTCCCGCCCAGGGTCGCAGGCTGCCCCTCAGTGGATTGCACAGCCCCGAGGGCACCTTGGCATCGGACCAGGTAAATGCTGAGCACAGGCAAGTGGGACCTTTAGAAGGTGCTGGCAGCTCAGCATGGCCATGAACTTGGCTCGCTCTGGGGTCCCTTTCCCTGAAACCTCACCCTGACAGGCCACTTCCCTGGGCAGCTTCCTACCCCTCTGGTGTTCTGGCCTCCTGTGCGGGCTCCGCCCCTGGCCTCAGGGGAGCGGGGCCAGGGAGGGCCCTTCTCTCATCCCCCCCCCCGCCCCCCCCCCCCCGCCAGTCCAAGGCTGCGTGGTGTGGCGGATGAGCAGAACACTGTGGCCTGTTCTGGGTCCTACCCGCTCGCTCACAGCCTCACTAGGCCTTCTGTGCCCCCAGGGCCTGGGAGGCCTTGCCGGGCCCTGCCCGGGGTGGGAGGGTCCCCGTCCCACCTTGCTCCTTGAGCCGGATGATCTCGGTGTCGGAGCCGAAGCTGTTCCAGGCGGTGCAATTGTAGATGGTCTGGAAGTCGGCCCGCACGATGTTGCTGATGGTCAGTGTGGAGATGACGCCCTCCTCCGTGCTGACCGTCTCCACCGTGTAGCGCCCCGACGTCCCTGACTCCAGTACATTCTCCTTCCACGACCAGGCCTGCCCAGGGTGCCAGAATCAGGAGGAGACCCTGCCTGGGCCACCCACATGGGGACCACCGCATCGCCTTGTGCTGCCGGGCTGGCCTTGCCAGGCCCACAGGCACGCCCGCTGTCATCAGCCCCGGCACACGAACACACAGATACACGCATACCCCAACACACTGCAAATGTGCATGCACCACACACACATAACACATGCCACAGCACATGCACACAGCGCCCCACCCTACCCCACACAGTGTCAACCCGTGCACACACACATACACACACGTACACATGTACTAGTACATGCACACACAGAGCTGGGCCACCTCGGGGGGCATGTTCTTCGAGAAGGGTCCTCATGTGCATTGGCACTGGACCCCTCTCCAGGCCAGTGAGAGTCCGGGCGGTGACGGGAGCCCCCTGGGATGGCCTGTGCCAGTGCCTCCGGATGCTCCCACCAGCCTGGTGCTGCCCCCTGGCTGCTGGAGGCAGAGGACCAGCCCAGAGAGACTGACTCTAGTTTTGTTACTTTTTTTTTTTAACCCTCACCCAAGGGTATTTTTTCCATTGATTTATTTTTAGAGAGAGTGGAGGGGAAGGAGCGTGAGGGAGGGGGAAATATTGATGTGAGAGAGACACATTGATTGGCTGCTCAGGTGCGTGCGGGATTCAGCCCGCAACCAAGGTACGTGCCCTTGACTGGGAATCAGACACACGGCCCTTTGGACCGGGGACCGACGCTCTAACCTCTGAGAGGAACTGGCCAGGGCTAGTTTTGTTACCTTGGTGTCATGTCTGGACACAACTATGTTCTGAGAGCTGTGACCACCTTCATCTAGCTCGGTTTCTAGGGGTGATCGCTGGATTTCCCCTGAGCGGTTTCACCGGCATGCATGGGAGGCCCCTGCACGCCCTATTTGCTCAGGTTCCTGAGAATGTGGTCCTGCAGGTAGGACGTGCTCCGAGGGCCCCGCACTGTTGACATTCTCACTCATGAGCTGTCCTGTGACTTGTGGGATGGGCGGTAGCTTCCTGCCTTCTCACACAGAGCCAGCAGCACCCCTCCAGTGTGACAACCCACGGTGTCTCCAGGCGACGCCACGCATCCCCTGGGCCCGAAATCTCCCCGTGAGAACCCACCTCTGGCTAGACTCTACGCAGAAGACTGAGTATGCGCGAGAGTGAAGGGATGGGCGACAATGGGTGTGTGTTGTGCTTATAATAATAATTAAAAAAAAAGGCGCCAGGAACGGGGAGGCGTAGGTATTCGTTCTATGTGTGAATTCTTGCAATCTTTGTGCGACTCTTTCAGCGAGTTAACAGAATGCCCAAGAGAGTGTGTAAGAGTAATACCGCCCTACTAATACCTCCTGTACAGGACGTCTCAGCACCCCAGCCGGCCACGCGCCCCCACGCCTCCCTGGCACTACTGGACCCTGAGAAGTAGAACTGCCCCTGGGAGTTGGCCCGGAGGACCCTCCTCGGCCTTGGGCTTCCTCGCCTCCCCCAGTGCTGCCCAGTGTTCACCCTCCTGGGTTTATGCCTGGGCTTCCACCAGCTTCAGGCGGGCTGGGGCACAAGGCTCCCTGTCACCAATGCCAGTGCCTGGAGGGGTAGGCGTGGATGGAGCTGCCTCAGCTACACTGCGTGGAGCTACGGGTTCTGAGAAAGGGGGTGATGGGGGGAACAAGGACACTTTTAGAGAGAAAACTTGATGAATGAGGCAGCTTTCATTCTCCATGACAGAGGCTGAAGAGGGGGATTCTGGAGGTGCGGAGCGGGGTTTGCCACTATAAACTGCACTCCGCGTAGGATTTGGCCAAGAACTTGAACCCAGGAAGGTGAAGAAATCATGTATCTTCCCCCCCGCTTGCTCCCCCACTTGCTCCCCTGTTTCTTCCCACTTGCTCTCTGGCTCCCCCGACTTGCTCCCCTGCCCCAGGATGCAGAATTCTGTTAGAACTACTGATGCCAGCACCCAGCTCCAGGGCAGGGAGGCGTGACACACACTTGCTGATGGACCCTGGCAGGACAGCCTGCTCTGAAAGAGGAGACAGCCCACCCATGACTTTTGTCCTTATGACGGCTCTCCCAGAGAGCAAAGGGGAGTGATTTTCTGGCAGGCTGGGTGGGCAGGCCGAGGAGAGGGAGCCCAGGTGTGGCTGACGCCCCGGGCGCCCACAGCTGTGGGCCGTTGCGAACCCCTCCCTGCCCTGAGGACTCACTATTCGGTCAGGCGGCGGCGTGCTCCGGATGAAGCACTTGATCTGGCCCTTCTCCCCGTGGAGGGCGTGCTGGGTCTGGGTGCTGGAGATGATGGGGGGGCCTGTGGGGGAAACAGATCACGTCAGGGATTCAGGAAGGGCAGGCACCTGGCTGGGCCCCTCACGGGAGGGCTCAGTTCATTCATGACGTCAGCCATTCAGCAGACATGTCCTGAAGGCTTGTGCGTACCAGGTGAAGTGCAAGCATCCGCCACGAACCTCTTAAGGGGTCATGAGTAGATGCTTCTGAGTCAGAAGGCCCAGAAGACAATGCAGGGGTTCAGAATGAGTCACCCCTACATGTGCTACTGTGGAGTGTGGGCTCCAGAGAAACTTACATGTTCCCTTAACTACCTGTAAGAATTTACATGAAGGGTCTTCCCTATAATGAGACGTGTCGTCGGAGATGGCATTTCTGACCTATGTGTACAGCAGGGCAGACTACGAATGACTGAGCATCTGCTGCTCTTATCATCCTGCTCTGACCTCCCTCTGCAGCCCCAAGGTGCCCACCCTACCTTCTCCTTAGCTCGGGGTGCCATATTCACCTCCTTTTAACTCTCTGTCCCTCTCTCACACATGTGGAGTTCCTGTATGTACGTATGTAATTAGAGTAGGTTATTATATCTTGTTAATCTGTCACAAATCGATTCTATTACTCCACCAGCTAAAACAACCAGAGGAGGGGGGACTCTCCCTTTCTCCACAACAGAAATGACTGTGAGAAGATGTGGTGAGTGTTGGGACCCCAGGAGCGTACGGATGAAGTGCCAGCCGGCTCAGAGGAGAGAGGGTAGTTCTTCCTGGCGGATAGGGAACGGGAACGCTTTGTGAAGGAGGTGGTCAGCCTGAGAAGGGAGTGGGGGGCTGCCAGGGAGGAAGGGTATAGCAGTGCTGAGCGGGCACCTCCACCTTAGCCAGCTGTTCCAGTCCAAGCCATTTCTCAGGTCTCCAGTAGAGGGTGCGCTTGCCTAACAAACCGGTGTCCTGGGCAGGGCCCAGCTTCTAGGGAGGCCGCGGAGAAATGGTGATGTTGAGGGGGGGTGGGAGGAATCTCACTGGAGAGTCACAATGCACCGGGCACTTCTTAGCCTTCCTCTCACACAGGTCTCAGGAGATCCCAGATGGCCGAAGCTGACCCCTACACCTTCTCATCCAGCTTGTGCATATGTGTGTGCCCACGTGTGTGCATGTATGTGTGCTTGTGCACGTGTGACAAGGCACGGTCTTGGAGTACCCTGTCTCCCTGGCTGCATCCGACAGCCTAGCGAGTCTACCTGAAGTCCAGCAGTGCTTCTTGTCTGCCTTTTATCTACCCCCAGTCTCCTGGCTGATGCTCGCCTGGCCTGGCCAATGGGGGAGCAGCTAGTCGGTCATTTCTGCAGCCAATTCCCTGGCTGGGTGGGCAGTTGAAGCCAGGGGTAGGAGGGTGGAGGCCCCTGTGCCCTCTTCCCAATCCTTTGGGTAGAGGCCAGGGCTCAGGTGACAGGAAGCGAGGGAGGCAGAGAAAGGGACCTCAGGACAGGTAATACGATGCTGGGAACAAAACAAAAACCCGCTGCCGACTTAATTGCTGTTTATTAGCCGCCTTAATTAAACCGGATTTGCATTTCTATGAGTAGCTCTCAGCCCAGGGGAAAAAAAGCTACTGGGAGACACTCAGGTGACTTTTTGAGCTCAGGATGCAAATGGCTTGGAGCTGGGGAAGGCTGATGTGGGGAACCCTCCAGATGAGGGCTTCCACACTCAGCTGGATTTACAAGTGGGCTGAGCCCTCGGCACCAGGAGAAGGCAGGAGGGCCGGGCGTTTCGGGAACTCCACCGGGCTTTGTGCCGCTGCGGGGATGGAAGTGATGAAACCAGAATACCTCTTCCCCTCCCCCTCCCCCTCCCAGGAGCTAGGCTCTCTGACAAATGCGCCTGTTAAAGGTCTTTGTAAAAGAAACCAGAGCTAAGAATCGAGGTGGATGGGGTTGAGGGAGTCACTGTGCAGCCGTTACCTGGCTCACCTCCCCTTCCTGAGATCCCGGAGGGAGCAAAGCAACTGGCACCTGTGCCCGCCGACCCCCAGAGGGCAATGGCTGGAGGTCCCAGCGGCTCGGATTTGTTCTGAAGAAAGCCCCATCATTCTGGATCCCTTCAGAAAGTCAGATCCTCCCGCCCAGGTCAGGCACCGTCCCTCCCCCTGGTCTGCAGGAGCCCAGGCGGCTGGCAGGCTCCTCTCCCTGGCCACTTACTCCACCCCTGCCTCAGGGCGAGATGCCCCTCGTTCAGCAGCAACAAACAGCTCCCTTGCGTCACTCCCATCCCTCGGGCATTCTCTTCCTCGCCACCCAGGGGGGCTCGTGCAGGACTGGAGGCGGGAACGGGGGATAGAGAGCCAGACCCTGGAGGGAGCAGATGAACTCCTGGGCAGATGCCCAGGCCCAGGCTGGGGTGTCCCATCCAAGAGATGCGTCCCTCCAAGATGTGCGTTACCTCCCCAGGAAACCACTTCAAATCTCTGCTGGGGATCCCCGAATGTCTAAAGGGACAATGGGTTGTCAGTCCCTCCTTTAGTCACCCTGGTTTCCCCAGCTCCTTTCAAAGCTTCAGGCTTGGGGGCTCCGGAGGCCTCTCTGAGTCAGAGGGTCCCCAGACTGGCTAGTCCCAGGCGAGTCATGGGCCAGCACTGCCCAGCGCCCTCCCAGGGCTGGCATGGGGGGTTGGAGGGGGAGGTGAGTGTCAGACCCAGAGCGGCAGGAAAAGGCTGCCGCCTGTTGCCATGGATACACGGAGGCGCCACCAGATGCTGTTATTTTTAGCCTTGCGGTGCCCATTTGCTAGTGGCATCCTAGGGACACACAGGAAAGGCAGGAAGGCCCCCCGAGGCAGGGCTCTGCTCAGCACAGGTGGCCCGGAAGCACTCTGGGTCTGGGTGGGTAACCCCATTCTGGGGCTGCCATAGCCCCTGGGGTCATGGAGAGGAAAGGAAACAGATGGAGGGGGGCCGGTTAATGGGGAGAAGAAAGGAAACAGATGGAGGGGGGGCTGGTTAATGGGGACAGCAGGAGGGGTGGCTAAGGGGGCACTGAGCTGCTTAGTTTTCTAGCAAAGTGGGCACATCAATGCGGCTTCCTGGGTCGAGATGAAGCCACCTGGGACTCGGCTCAGCCCTGGCAGATGGGGGGGGGGGGGGGGTGGTGGTGGTGGTGGTGGTGGTGGCAGGCTTGCAAGGGGCCCCGGGCATGACAGACCTGAAGCAGGACACCAGGAACCCAGTGGCGGGGAAGTTTGGAAGAGGCAGAAGAACTGGCCTTGGTGTCTTTCACCCTCTCAAACCACCTTGGGTTCCTGACCGTGGCCCAGGCTGCCTCACAGCAGGGACCCCGAATCTCTGTGCTGGTGCTACAACCGTCATGGGTCAGCCAGGCTCGGTCTCAGCCCCGTTCCCTACACGCTGCATGTAGCAGTCATCTAGTGCCTCCCACAGTGTCCTCGGGAGGCGTGAAAGCCTTCTCCTGGTGTAGTGGTTTTTATATGCAACAAGGCACCTCCCCGCCCCTTAGCGGGACCCCCTCCCCATCTCACCACCGCCCCCCCTCCCCCCCCCCGCCCAGCACTTGGTCTTGTCCAGTTGGGTGGCTCTATTGCAATGGGAAGGGGCCAATCCGGAGTCCAGAGACGCGCCCTAAATTCCCGCCAGGGCCGAGGTCAAGTTAAAGGATGGGTATGGCTTTGGCTGCCCAGTGACCCCTGACCCTTCTTTCCTGGCCAGGATAAAACTCATCAGCTACCACTTTCAGGGCTGAGACCCGTAGGAGAGAAAGAAGAAGAGAGGTGTCTGGGCTCCAGCAAAGACTCGTGCACCCATAGTTGGGGGTGATGGCAAGGCCCAGAACGGATGATAGTCCCGTGGGTCACTGCCTGGGACCCAAACATGTTGGGTCTCTCTCATCTCCCTCCCCTCTACCCCCTGCCCCGGCAGGAGTTGGAGGGGGGGGTCTTACCATTGACAGTGAGGGTCACCTCTCGCTCCCCGGCCCCTACCCGGGGCACCACGGCTCGGCACACATACTTCCCAGCATCCTCCTGGCGGACGGCTTTGAGGGTCAGGGTCTTCTCGTTGCTCAGGACCTAGGAGAATCAGGGTGCATCAGACACGAAGAGTGGGGGCGGGTGCTCTCTGTCTTTCAGAACCAGAGTCCTCGGACAGGCCTGGTGAAAGCCACATGTGTCCGGCATCTCAGTAAGAACAGGGCCAGGGAGGAGACGGACGGTTACTGCGTAGCACCTGCGTGTGGGGGAGCCCACACCACAGAGGGTGGGAGGCAGCCCTGGAGGTGGGGTGTGGAATGAGTGTGGAGGAGTGTGGGGGGGGGGACTCCCTGGCTGTGCCCCGAGGCGGTCTCATACAGGGAGGAGCTGCCGGAGCAATGACCCTACAGCTGACCTTTGCAGGCCCCTGGACCTGCCTCTCCCAGTCATTTCCAGTATCGCTTTGGGATGTGGTTTGGGGGGAAGAAAAGAAAGCACTGGCTAGCTCCGAGTCAGAATCCTGGCTGCTGCCTCCCTCACCTCCCGCCCAGCCCTGGCTGGTCTCCGGTGACACGCTCCTTTGCACACTCAAGAACACGCCCGTCTTAGCAGAGGCACAGAGAGAGCAACGCGCACCCAAAAGCTAACGGGTGACAGCTCTGTGCCTCTCACTCCCAGTGTGTGGGTGACCCCCAGCTGTTCTTCCCAGGGTCACGGCGGGAAACCCACAGCGGCTGCTCATGTGACGGGCCGAGGAGGTCCCTGTGGGTACCTGGGGTGCCCGCTTCTCTTTCTGGAGCCTCTTCCTGTAGCTCACTGGAGTCTGACACCCCGCTATAAGAGTGACAGGGCCCTGGAAGGCAGTCACTCCTGGAAGGCAGAGGCCCCTGGGGTCTGAGCTGCGGACTCACCACACCGGAGCCCCGTTTCATCCAGACGATGGTCAGGGAGGGGTTCCCGGTCCAGGCGCAGCTGAAGACGGCCTCCGAGCCCAGGTCCACGAGCAGGGACTGGGGCTCCGATGTTATCCGGGGCCCGACTGTGACGGGTGAGGGACAGACAGGGTGCGGTGGGCGGGGGCTCTGGGGACCGCTTTGCGGCTGCCTCCCTTCCCCCATCCGGTGCCTGGGCCACCTCAGCATGCGCCAGCCCATGCCCTCACACTTCAGTCCTCTGCCCTTGGGCCTTAGGTCAGGGATAAGGGAAAGGCCCGCCAGCCTGGACGGACAGCACCAGCTGAGGAAAAAGGCTCCGGCACCCTTTGTGCCTGGATATGCCCTCAGGGCTCTCCCATTCCCTTCCCTCTGTCCTGTTCCCAGGAAGCCCCCATTCCAAGGTGCGGGCAGAGGGGCCTTTCTCCTTATGCCTAAAGACCTTCATGTGTCTGCCCTCAAGTCAAGTGGCTGCTCCCTGAGCCTCCCGGCCCCCCTAGGGGCTCTGAGCTGCGGAATGGAGTGGCCAGGCGGCTCCCTGGCTTCCCCACCTCTGCTCTCAGGCTGTCCTCTGTCCCAGCCCCTCCCAGCCTCTTGTTCAAGCCCACGCATTGCCCACACCCCTGCTACGTGGTGGGGTTAATGGAGGCTCCTCTCTGCACCCTCTTCCCCGAGCCTCCTGCGGACCAAGCCTGGCCCCAGAGTGAGACCGATGGTGAACTTTTAGGCACCGGATAGAGGGTGTGCAGGGAGCAGCTTTCAGGGAGCGAGAGTGAAATCTGGGGTGTGGTCGG
Source organism: Corynorhinus townsendii (assembly GCA_026230045.1). Taxonomy (NCBI): domain Eukaryota; kingdom Metazoa; phylum Chordata; class Mammalia; order Chiroptera; family Vespertilionidae; genus Corynorhinus; species Corynorhinus townsendii. Next base: position 16,091,534 of record JAPDVU010000014.1, read on the forward strand.
GAGCCTGGATGAGCCCCCCGGTGTGGGAGGGAGTGCAGTGCTCAGCTGAGGCAGTGGGGCAGAGCGGAGGGTCAGGGGTAGAGGAAGTGTGGGAAGGGGCTTTAACGCTGGAAAGGGCCGTAGAAGAGCGAATGATCATCGCTGTCATGCACCCAGCTGCCCATCGGCTGGGCGGTCTCTGCCAGGCCCCCGGGAGGAGGGGCACCTCGGGGCGGGGGCCCCTGAACAGGAGGGGCAGGCTGGGGGAACAGGTAGTGATTTGCTCGAAGCTTGCTCTCAGGTCTCATCCTGCTGCCACACGAGGAGACTCTTTGCACAGGACACAGCTCCGTGAGCTGGCGAGGTGAGGCATGGCACGCTGTGTGCCGGGGGCCAGCACCGGTCCCTGGGCCCTGAGCAGAGACCACCCGGGGCCCGCGCCCCTGGGGGAGCCTCCAGACTGGGCACTCACAGTAGACGTCCACGGTGCGGCTGATGTTGGTGCTGCCCAGGGCGTTGGTCACCTCGCAGGAGACGGGCTCCGAGAAGTACGTGTGGTCCACGGCGGTGCGGTACACCTCTCCGGACGCCTCCTTGATGACCTGGCCCCGTTTGGCCCACCTGCAACACAGGCCCCGGCGGCTGTGGTGGCCTCGGTGGCCAGGGCGCCCCTTCCGCCCGGGGGACGGTTCTCTGGGAGCTGGGCGCATCCAGCCCACAGAGAGGGAGCCGGGCCTGGGGCAGCGGGGGCAGCCCCTGTGGGTCCCTCTGGGGAACTCCAGGCAGGGCAACTTCCCCGTCTGGGGAGCGGTTGGCGGTGCAGGTGGCAGGCTTTGGTCTGAGGGTCACCAGGCGGTCAGGGGCACTGGACGAGTGGGTTATTCTGGAGGGAGGGGGTTTGGCTGTTCTGTCGGTCAGCCATCTGGCTGGCTAGGTGATGGATAACATACTGTCAGTCCCCAGACAGCGTGGCCACCCGGCTCTGAGCCTGTCAGGGACCCTGGCCTGGCCACGTTGGAAAAGAAGGAAGCGAAGTCGCGATCTCAGAGGCCAAGGTGTCATAGCGTGTGCCCACACCTGCAGGCATGCCCCCAACACCCACACACACAGAAATGAGGCTCCAGGAAGTCGGGGTCCACGCAAAGTCAGAAGCTGAGGGAGACGGGTTAGCAGGGCTCCCGACCGCCCCTCCCCTCGGCCAGTTCTCTCAGCTCTCCTGTCCCCAGCGTAGGTCCCCTCACAGTGCCCCTCTCTCCCTCCCACCTGCCCCATCCACACTTGCTCTTTTTCCTGTGCAGTTCCCACCCTCCCTCCCTTGTCTCGCTCCTCAGAGGCCTCGGCTCCATCTGTCCTGGTTTGTCAGGGAGGCAGGAGGCAGGCTGTGCTGACTTCTTTCATCAGCCAGTCGTCTGACCAATCAGAGCCAGCCGAGGGGGGAGACCAGAGAGCCTCAGGCCTGTCTGGGTCCTGGCCGTGGACCGCAGAGCACTGTGTGGGCCAGGGACCAGGCAGCCCCCGCCCCGGGGGGCGGTGCTGGGGTCCCCAGGGGGTGTGAGTGCGCGGACGCCGTGGGGCTCTCCTTACAGGTCTCCAAAGTGGACTGACTCACTTTAAAATCACAAAGCTGCCCTAGCCGGTTTGGCTCAGTGGATAGAACATCAGCCCACACAGACTGAAGGGTCCCGGCTTCAATTCCGGTCAAGGGCTCGTACCTCGGTTGCAGGCTTGATCCCTGGCCCTGGTCAGGGTGTGTGTGGGAGGCAACCAATCCATGTGTCTCTCCCACACCAATATTTCTCTCTCTGTGTCTCTTCCCCACCCTTCTCCTCTCTCTAAAAACCAATGGGAAAATATCCTCGGGTGAGGATGAACAACAACAAAAATAAATTAAAAAATCACAAAGCTTCCAGCTCGCGCCCCCTGCAGTTCAAGCCCAGTGCTGACGGGTCCTTTGGCCCCCACCATTGTCACTCTGTGCCCACGAATCCCTGTGACCACAGCTCCCCTGCTGGCCCTGCCTGCACCCCACTTCCTCTCACTCCCAGCTCCATCCTGGGACCGCGGAGGCCCGTCCTCTGCGCTTCCTTCCCCACATCGGTCTCCTGCCCAGCCCGTCCCTCCAGCCGGGAGACCGCCATCCCCCAGGCTGGCACCATGTAGTTGTTATTGCGAATTAATATCGGGTAATTATTAAGAACACGATTAATAAATAACAATTACTGTTTAACAACAGAGCAAACCATGCTCCCTGAGAGCTTAAGGAGCTTCCCAACAAACCATTATGAGTTATTCATGAATCACTTCAGTTTCTAACTTTAATTTAATGACCCGACTTAATTGGCACTGCCCCTGCCTGAGGCGGATGAATGGGGGGTAGGAGGGGGGGGATGAATGGGACGTGTGATTGGGGATCTGTGTCCACCCCTCCACCGCCCACCTGGCTGGAGCGAGGGGGTCGGGGTGGGACCCAGGCTGCTGTGTGCTGGGGGAATCCTGGAGGAAGCCGGATCCACCCTGAAGCGTTCTCAGGACCTTTGGCTAATCAGAAGTCCATGGGGAAAGGGACACGTAAGGACAAGTGCCCACCTGCAGGGAGCCCCCGGGCCCATCTGACAGCTCTCCCCCGACGGTGACCCACAGGGTTGGATGGAGATGGGGTGGGACGCCCCGGGCCCAGGGCCCAGGGCCACCTGCATGGTGTCTGCCTGTATGTCTGCCGGTTCCTTTGTTAACTTTTTAGTTTAAAAAAACAAACAAACAAAAACACTTTGAAATTATGGGGAAGTTGCAAGAATAGTGCAATGAACCGCCTTTCCCCTTCAGCCGTCACTCTCTGGCCGTATCTGCATCATGACCCCGCCTCGTGTGTACACTTACACCTGGTCACCTTCGACATCACCGGGGTTCTGCTCTTTCCAGAGGGGGGACTGGGCCTCAGGAGTTTGCTCCAGACCGGCCCCTGGACCTCCTGGGCTGCATGACTCCAGGGACCCCCTAGCCCAGTGCACAGCTAAGCCAGACAGGGCAGATGGATTTGCATCCGACTTGAAAATATCCTTGAGCCCTGGCCGGTGGTGCTCAGTGGTTAGAGCGCCAGCCCGAGCACCAAAGGGTTGTGGGTTTGATTCCCGGTCAAGGGCATGTACCTGGGTTGCAGCTTCGATCCCAGCCCTGGTCAGGGTGCATGTGGGAGGCAACCAATCCATGTGTCTCTCTCATCCAATCAATCAATGATTCTCTCTCATCACTGATGTTTCTCTCTCTCTCTCTCCCTCTCCCTTGCTCTCTGAAATCAATAAAAATACATTTTAAAAAATAATAAAAATCGATGGAAAAAATATCCTCGGGTAAGGATTAAAAAAAAAAAAATCCTGGAAGGTAAAGACTGTCTCCTGGTTTCTGGTCCCCACGTTATCTGCACTGCAGGGGGCGCATTACCTCTCCGGCCCATTACCTCGGATTCTGCCTCTGGGGCGGCACTGCCCCTCTGCCATCCCTGTCCTCCACCCACACTGGCCAGTATTTCCTCCTCTGAGACCATCAGCCTCTCAGGCGCTGGCGGAGGCTGCAGCTTAATGACCCATTTCCATGGCAGAGGCCACACTCCGGGTACCTCCATCAGGTCTGGGCTGGTGGGAAGGGCCGGGGTGGAGTCAGGGCCATGGCGAGATGCAGTAGGAGGGGAGGCGAGTCTGCCCTTGAGCACCTCTGAGGTCACTGTCTCTGGGATGCCTCACGCGGTGATGATGCGCAGGCAGGAGGGGGCCAGAGGAGCAGCGCTGGGCATTTATCCCGTCAGTCAGCCCGCGTTCCGAGAGCAGTACACGCCACACGCTGTGCTCCACGCTGAGCGCCATATGCGACTCAAATTGCAGTGCTTGCCTCCGAGAAGCTCAGTCAACGGGGACAGACGAGCATGGAAGCAGCGGCGATGCCTTAGCGGTGTTGTGAGCCAGGGATGCTTGGGGCCATGGGTGTGAAGGGTCCCAGGTGCCCGCGGGCCAGGGAGCTGTCCCAGAGCCCCCACCCTGCCCAGGTGAGCAGCTTGGTGACGCAAGACTAGAATCCAGATGCTGACCTTACTGGATCCCCTTGATGGTTTTAACATTTTTTCCCTGAGCCTCTCTCCCTTTTTCCAGAAAGAAGGGATCATCGAGCTATTCACACAGAAGGGTGACACCTACGGTCTCCCGCGGAATGGGAGCATACCTGTGCGGCGAAGGAGAGGGACTCCACCGGCCAGGGTGGCGGGGAGAGGCAGGCGGGAAGGGGTCCTCACCTGGCCGGGGTGGGTGGGGTGGTGGGGCACGGAGAAGGAGAGGGGGCACCCCCACTGAACCAGCAGGGTGCTGGGTACCCAGGCCCACAGCGACAGCCCAGGTGACAGGCAAGGGTGGAGGGCCCAGTGGCCAGGCCGCGCCAGCTCAGCGTGGCCCTTACCTGTACTGCGTGACGGCCGGGTTGGCCTTGGCAGAGCAGTGGAAGGTGACAACGTTGTCTTCCAGCACCGGCTGTGGCTCCACCGACAGGTTGACGAGAGGGGGGTCTGCGGGAAGAAGAGAGTCCCTTGTAGGCCGGGGAGCCGTGTCCACGGTTTTGGGGAAGAATGAGGCCGGAAGACCCCCTCAGTGACCTGGAGGATACAGGCCAGAGTTTCTGCCCCCACGATTCTGGGGACCCTCAGAGCAGCCACCACTCCAGGGGTCCCCAGAAAGCTGGTGGCTTCAGCAGGGGTGCCCCACTCCCTGGAGGTGCCTGCTTCAGGCAGTCCTGGGGGGGGGGCGTGCAGGGGGGTTCCCTCTGTAGGTCCAAAGCCTGGTGTTTCAATGAGCAGCCAGCTAGGAAGTATGGCTGCCCAGCCTCACAGTCGTGCCTCCCAGCATCCAGCTTTCGGAGAGAACAAAAGACTTCAGAAAGGAGAAGGGAGGAGGGGGTGTCATGGCACGAAGGGAGGGTGGACACTGAGGCCATTGAAATACAAACGGTCTGTCTTTGAAATGCCCGTGTCCTATCTCTGTGCAGAAGCTCCAGTGCATCCATTCACTGGAACATGGCATTCACATCCTTTCATCAGCCTAATCATCTCCCAGGTGTCCTGACGGGTGGCCCCCAGCCCCCGGCGCCCCCCTTCAGCGTGATGAGAAGCTCACAGAGCTAAGTGGGGGGAGGTAGAGGAGAAGGGGAACGGAGAGAAGGAGAGAGACAGGGAGACAGAGGCAGAGAGGCACACGGGGAGCTGACAGAAAGGATGGCAGGCGGAGACCTACATGGGAGAGAGACGAGGAGGAAAGGGGGGCAGAGATTGAGAAGTGCAGAGGAGAATCAGGAAAAGAAGCAGAGAGCTTAGAGTCGAAAGCGTAGTTCACATGGTCACAAAGATGCGTGTGGCAAGGAGTAGCCATGAGAGCGGGCCGCCCAGGAGAGGTACGATCCCCAGACTCGCAGCCACTCCCGGCTGCTGCCCATCAGGTGAGTGCCGGCCCACGCAGCCAGGACCACCAGCTCCCAGGCCAGACTACGCAGGAGACCCAGCCCTCTATCCACGCAGGGCTGGCCGGCTAAGCTGGGTACCTGGAGGCGGATGGCGCCACCCAGGGACAAGGAGACCCAGGGAGGAGCTTGCATCTCATGGGGGTTGGGGGAGCATGCTCTGTGGTATAGGCGCTTGAGAGCTGCCCTCTGCGTCTGAATGTGTGGCTGGCTCCCGTCCCCTGTCCAGACATCAATATTAGGAGGCGAGTGGAGCACCTCCATCCAACTCTTGCGGAGGAGGTGATGGCGCCAGTGGGACAGAGTCTAGAAACCCAACACAGAAATGGGGGGGCATTTCCAGGAGGCTCACCCTACCTTTGTCAAATGATGGGTCTTGGGGAGCAGGGCCATGGAGCACATACCTATGGGGACCCTTCTTGCTGCTTGGGCCCCTCTTCCATCACCCACCTGCCATGCTCAGCTCATCCTTGGGACAGTCTTCTGCAGCTTCCCCACCTCTTTGCAACACCCTCAATACCTGCCTTTCCTGCAGGACCTCGGAGAATGGGCCTCAGGAAGCACTCCAATGAGAAGATAGATTTCTTCACGCACAGATGAGCTCCCCTTCCTGGCTGCTGGACCAGCTAATGCCCACACCTCCACTGTGGCTGCACCTCTGCCCTGGCCACAGCCCCTGCGCTCCCCCTCCAGGCCCCTCCTCTCGTTGAGCAGGGTATGAACTTGCAGGCGTCTACCAGGCTCCAGGGGCCAGACATAGTTTATGTCATATCCAACTATTAACATGATTTTAACCCCATGTGTGATGTCGGCTGCGTAACTTGCAGAGGGCAGCTTTGATGTAGCTGGTGGAACCGAGATCACATGGAACAGATGTTACAGCGGAGCCTGTTAGTGTTTCTATCAGCAACGTGTGTGTGCGCGCGTGTGTGTGCGCGTGTGCGGGTGCGTGTGTGCATATGTACGCGTGCATGCCCAGGGGAAGTATTACAAGGAGGCGGGGGTGGGAAAAGAGTGAAATTCCATGACTTGGTGGTTTTATAGCACATCCATTTGCAACTTGGCAGCTGGATGCAGAGTCCAGATGTAGCGAGACTTTGGGGGTGTTAAGCTTTCTCTCCCATTACTCAATCTGGGAGCTTTGTCTTCCGTTGGGTAACATAGAAAGATCAAGGGAAACAAACAACAAATGTGCTTTTGCTGAGTGTGGCTGCTTCCTGGTTGCCTGAGAGAATGAGCAGGCTTGCAAAGGCAGCTCCTCCAGCCCATGGCGTCCACAGCAAACACCTGGGTGCTTATTGAGCGAGCAAATGGAGCAATGGAGGAAGAGGAAGGGGAGGCTGGGGGTGGAGAGAGCTTGATCTCTGCTTGGCACACACATGCAGACACTTTTGGGAGGGGACACATGGATGGAATCCCCTGTCAGGGCTGTGGGGGGCCCTGGGCTGTGGTGGTGGTGGTGGTGGGGGGCACAGGGGGAAGGGTGGCTGCACTCTGTGCATGGTAACAACAGCTGACAGGTGCAAAGTGCTCACCGCGTGCCAGGCACTGTGCTAGGCATAGCATCTCAACGACTGAATCTAACCTCACAGCAGCCCTATGAGGTAAGCGTTGCTACCGCTGTATTCAGATGAGGAAACTGAGACACAAAGAGGTTAACTCACCAGGTGAACCTTGGCAGAACCATATTCAAACCAGGAAGAATGCTGTGGCCTTAACCACGGCCTGTACTTCCTCGGATGGGACAGACCTATGAACAGGCACCTGGGTGCTGAGCCTCCATCTGCCCTCTTCCTGAGGCCTCCCTCCTCACATGGCTGAGATGTCCTTGGGAAGAAAGGTTGCCGGGACCCAGGGACCTGGCAGGGCTGGCATCCTCCACCGACGCAGACTATAATCGCGCGCCCTGGTACATCGATCATCTCATTAGAGTGCATTTAGGGCAATGCCTTTTAGTAGCTGGTGGGCCGATGTGTGGGGACGGTTTTCCTGCTGAGGGAAGTTCCCGGCGTGAAGCACATGGACTAGCTGATGCCCACAGCTCCTTGCTTCCTCCCCATGGCCGGGCCTGCTCCTCTACGCCATGGCTGCTGCGCAGAAGCAGGTGGGCGTGGAGAGCCAGGCCCTGGGCGAGGGCCAGGGGAGGGAGACACCCCTCTGAGGCTGACCCCCAAACTTACACAACCCTTAGAGCGAGCATCTTCCCCCCATCACCCTGCTGTCCTTGGCTCTCACTGAGAGAGAGAACCTCCCCTGCTTGGCGTGGAGTGGGGAGGGGGGCCAACAGCTGATGCATGCGGTGGAGATAAAGCTCCTCCAGAACTCAGCGCGGTGTCTGCTGTTACAGCCATTCCTTCTGCCCTCTGGAGTGTAATGGTGTCTGCAAGGCCTCTAGACACTGAGTGGGAGTGTCTGCTCTGAGGCCCCAAGATGGGTTCAGAAAACCCTGGGCCCAGCCTGGGGGGTTGAGCATTGATCTATGAACCTGGAGGTCCCGGTTTGATTCCCAGTCAGAGCACATGCTTGAGTTTGCAGGCTCCATCGCCTGTGGGGGGCCTGTAGGGGGCAGCCGTTCAATGACTCTCATCGTTGATGTTTCTATCTCCCTCACCCTCTCCCTTCCTCTCTGAAATCAATCAATCAATCAATAAATAAATAAAAAGAAAGAAAGAAAGAAAATCCTAGGACACAGATCCTTGGAGTGCCATGCGGAACTGAATCCAGCATGTTGGGAAGTGTTTTGAAATTAATTTGAGTTAAAGCAAATAGAACGACGGGGAGGCAGTGAGTGCCAGCCCACGACGAGGCACTCAGAGCCCCTGACGAGGCACCACTGGTACGTGGTGGCCTCTCCCCTGGCCCAGAGGAGCGTAGAGAAGAGCGGTTGGTTGACTGTGAGCGCTGGTCGCTGACACCTAACCCGGCCCCGTCTGAGTGGACGGCCACGGAGCACCTCGCGGAGCCCTGCCTTGTTCTCCGGGACCGACAGGCACTTTGGGGACCTTCCGGGGTCTCCCTCCGGTGACATTCGGGATGGGATGCTGGCGCAGCTCTAAGCCTCATTGTTGTTGATATTCATTGTAGTAACGGACCCTCGCTGAGGCCCACCGTTCGGAAGCACCGAAGAGGGGTCACCAGCGCAGGTCTGCAGAGCGAGGCTGCCTACATCTGAAACCTCTGTGGCCCTGGGCACGCTCATCAGACTTTGGGAGCCTCGGTTTCCCCAGATGGAGGCCATCGTCATACCTGCTCTGCACCCAATGGTTGTACAGACTGAATGAGATAATACATGCCAAGTACAGGTGGTCTTTTCTCCCTTCTCTGCCCTTGACTGGCCCTTCCACGAGACCCTCTGAGCGGGGCTGGTGCCACTCACCGGGTGTGGAACCCCGAGGGATTGCGGGGGCCACCTGGGAGGCCAGCAGGGCCAGGGGTGACCAGGACATTGACTGATGTGGAAGCGCTACCTTAGGCAGGTGTAGCAATGTGGCTTAAAGATGTCATGGCCAAGGACTCTCATCTGAGAGGTTTTCGCTTCAGGTGACAGTAAGGACAAGTGAGCCCTTGGGTGTGCACACATTCAAACCTGGCCAGGCCACGGAGCCATCTGACCCACTTGCTGCCCGAGGATATCCCGCTGGGAGGCAGCCTGAGGAGGTGGTTGTGCAGGCCGGTCCCTTCCCAAACCTGTGCCCAGGCCGGAGTGTGGGGGCTCCTCACGTGTGGGGTACTCACGCTGGATGTCGATGGTGACCGAAGTCTCCTTCCCCGCGGGGATGGCTTTGTTGGTGGCTCGGCACACGATACTCTGCCCGTTCTCCACGTCTCCGGGGGAGATGAACAGGGTGCTCACGATGCTCTCCCCGCTTGCCGTCACGGAGCAGGGTCTGGGGGGAGGGAGAGAAGGCCCGTGTCACTCGGCTGGCAGGGCCTGGCAGCTACAGGAAGAGGGAGCCCTGTGCTTGGAGGCGGGCAGCTCAGGACCCCAGGGCGCCGTCTCTGCACAGAACCGGGCTCACCTGGGCTCCCCGGCCTGGCTGAGTGCTGGGCTGCAGAAGAGAAAGGAACCAGAAAGCTTCCCATCGTGAGCGAAAGGGAAAATCAGCCTGGACTGGCAGACCCCGGATGAGGAAGGAAGCCAGGCCGGGCTGGCTAGGAACCAGACGGCAGGCCCTGTGCAGTAATTCCCATCGGTCTGCCTTTTGTATCCGGGGAGGGGGCCCCGGGTCTGCAGGAAGCTCTGAGGCGTGTGTGACAGGCAGAGCTGTTGTCCCACCACAGGGACAGACATGTTCTGTCGAAGGGGGTGCAGCTTGGGGCGTGGGGGTAAGGGCAGGCCTGGGTGGGGGCGTGGCAGCATCCATGGACACTGACTATCTAAACCCTTTCAACTTTTCCAATCATTCACTTCCTCACCTCGTTAGAGCCCTGACCAAGTTATCGACAGAACAGACGCCATGTCTTCCACGTGACAGGTGAGGAAACAGGTGAGACTGAGAAACACACACCTCAGGGTGGAGGAGAAACAAGTAAGGGGCTCCTGCGGTGGGTGAAGTGGTGTCCCCCCAGGGTTCAGGTCCCCCGGGAACCTCAGAATGTGACCTCATGTGGAAACAGGGTCTTCACAGATTCGCTAAGTAATTAGCAATTAGTTGAGACTCTGGGTTTAGAATGGGCCCTAAATCCAATGACTGGTGTCCTGACAAGAGGGAGAGGCAGAGGGTCCGAGAAACAGAGGAGAGGGCCATACGGAGAGGGAGGCAGAGACTGGAGTGATGCTCCCACGAGCCAAGGAGAGCCGGCAGCCACCTGGCGCTAGAAGAGGCAAGGGAGGGTTCTCCCTAAAGCAGGGGTAGGGGAACCCTTTTTGCTGCCAAGGGCCATTTGGATGTTTATAACATCACTGGAGGGCCATACAACATTATCAGCTTCAAAAGTCACCTGCTGTCTGTGGTCAAACATTTAATTAACTCACCCCTCATGCCTTGGCAGGGCCAGACCAAAGGATTTCACGGGCTTTACAAGGCTGGAGGGCTGGGCCAGATGTTCCCCACCCCTGCCCTAAAGCCTTCGGAGGGAGCGTGGGGCCCATCAGCACCCCGAGTGCAGACTCTGGGCCTCCACCCGGTGAGACAATGAACTTCAGCTGTTTTGAGCACCAGGTGTAGGCCTTTGTTAGGGCAGCCCCAGGAAACCAAGCCGAGTCCTGAGGCTTCTGGTCTCCCGTCTTCCATTCCTTAGTTTCCATGGGACCATGAGGTCATTCTGCAGCTAGGTCCACCTCACCCCTCCCCTGCACCCCCTTTCAGGGCCCTCCCCATCAGTTTGGAGCCCTGGGAGGGGAGCCCACCGCTGACCCGTTGAGGCGGTGCGTGCTGGGACGGTATGTGGTCAGGAGGGCCACTCCCAGGCGGGACTGGCCAGTCCTTGGACACTGCTAACTCTCTCCAGAAAAGGGGTGGCGGGTGCAGTCTTATTTCACCGTGATTAGAGCCAGGGAATAGAATAAGAGACTTCACTTCCTCAAGCCTCTTTTAAAGGAACAACGGCCTGGTCTCTAATCTCCCCAGACCCTGGAAGGAAGGGAGTGCTGTCTCTGTTCAGCAGAAGCGAAAACCGAGTTCAAAGTGAGTCAGGAACTTGCTGGGCAGGGCTGGGATTTGCCCTTGAGAATGACCCTGAGCCACGACCCTCCCTCCACAGCTCCCCGAGAGTTGGAAGGAGGTGAGTGCGATCTCCACGTAAAGGTGGGAACAGTTAGAACCACTGTGTAGCCTCCAAGGTCACAGGGCCAAGGTCACGGAGGCTGCCAGAGCTGCTCTCCGGCTCTGCAGGCCAGGGGGGTCCTGCTTAGCTAGGGCACAGCCTGTGGCCTCCAGCTCTGGGCCATGACCCGAGCCTCCGTCTAGGTCAGCTCATCCCATGTAGACAAGGCCAGACTCTGAGATGCCAGAGATCCCTGGGGCGGGGAGTCGTCTGCATTGTCTCCCGGAGGCTGGAAAACTGCTTGGGCCTTGGCAGGTGCTGGTGGCTTGAGGCCTTCCCTGGGCCGTCATGGGGGGGTGGCCTTAGCCCTGGGCAGAGGGGTCCCCGGAGAGGGGCCAGGGGAGAGGGATGTGGGAAGTCCTAACTAGCCGTGGGGCAGTCTGGGCAGTGGGTGGGGAGCAGGCTCCAGGCCAGGAACTGGATGGGGACCAACAGAGGCACCTGCACAGGGAAGGCACAGAGGGTTGGCCCCCAGCCCAACCCCAGCGGAGGCTGTCTTGGGCCAGGCAGCAGACCGCCTGTGTCTATAAATATCAAAGCGATAATAAGAACAATTTCCTGGGTGGAAATAAGACCCGGGGTGGAGCGTGTCTGTGTATGTGTGCATGTGTGTGTGTGTGTGTATGTGGGGGGGTGAAGTGGGGAGGGTGTCCATACTATGCCCTCCCTTTCTTTACTCCCCCATTGTGCTAACAAGGAGCATGGGCATACGCTGGACTCAGCTGGCCCCTCTGCTGATCTGCTCTTTGCGGCTGAGGGGCAGGGCCAGCAGGTGCCCGTGCTCCTAATGAGGCCCCGGGGCTGCCTCCCGCCGCCTCCCCACCCAGGGTGCTCCTCTGCCTCCGAATGATGATTAATGACATATTTACTGTGTCCGGGCGTGTGCTTTTCTGGGAAATAAAAATTCTGGTTCAAGCTGTTTGTTCCACCTAATTAGAGAAAAGGGAGATGTGTTTATTAAACCAGGGAGAGAGGGGAAGGCCGGCTTGCGGCTCCCACAGGAGGCTCACCCCGGCTCCCAGCTCTCGGGGACCCCAGGCCTTGGACCCAGGGAAGGGCCAGGTCTGCAGGAATGTCCTGGGGGAGGAGGCCGAGAAAGGTCAGGGAGGCCTGGGAGCCCGCAGAGTGAAAGCTGGCTTGGGGAAGGGGGCGCGGGGCGGGTAGCCTGCCTGCTCCTGCCCAGCCTCCATCTCTCTTACCCTGCTTGTCTCCTTCCCTCATTCCTTCCTAATCTCCTCACTTCTCAGCGTTCTTTCCTTCATTCTCCTCTGACAGATCTCCCCTTTACTCATATGCAAATGAACCTTTGGGCTGTGAGGCCTTGAAGGTCCCAGCCAGGCCGAACATTCTGTCATTGGCTGATTCTTGTCACAGCCCACGTGGTCTTCCTTCCCAGCTCCTTCTCTTCATTGAACTTGGCTCTGGGGACACGCTGGGGACCCCAACCCCACCTCCTATTTCAGAAACCTTCGTTTGTGGGCAAATCAGCTCATCCAGTGAATTATTAATGGCGAGTCTTCTGTTTCTGGGCCACTACTTCCAAGGCCCGGGGCAGCCCTCCCTCGGGCTTGGTGGCACTAGCAGCTGCTGGATCCCAGCCCGGGCAGCCCCTGGTGACCCTGAGAGCAGCTCTTGCAGGTGCACAAGGACCAGCGCAGCTGCGTGTGCAGGCGTGTGCTGGGGCAGGCGTGCACCTGACCCATGCACGGGGTGAGTGCGCCGAGCCGTAGGCTTCGTGGATGCGTTTCCAGCTCTCTCTGCATCCAAGGACCTTCAGGCTGTCGCAGTGGCTCTGTGAGGTCTGGGGTTCCTCTCTAAACTCTGCCTGCCCAGGCACAGCTTCCTGTCTGTGCCCCATGCTCCACCCCTGAGGGCAGGCCCTTGGCCTTCAGTTGGCAGTGGTCCTGGGGGCCAGGCTGGCCAGGAACAGAATACGCCCTGGGAGCGGGTGTCCAGTGCAGGCAGCAGCCAAAGCCCCCCGGGCCTCCGCTGAGACATGGGAGGCCAGGAGATGCCTGCAGGGGATGGGGGTGGAGGGGACCCCATGTGAGGATGATGGAGGTTTTCAGGGAATGCAGTGGGTGGGGCCTCAACACCTGTGCTTACAGGAGGCCTTGAGTGAGACCCAATTGCCTGGCAACCAGACCTCCTCTCCTGTCTTCTTCACTCACCTTCCCCACCTGTGTCTTTTTTTATTTTTTATTTTAAACCATCTGATTCCCCTCTTTACAGCTGCCTGGGGAATCCACTAGAGCAGTGGTCACCAAACTCATTAGTCAACAGAGCCGAATATCAACAGTACAACGATTGAAATTTCTTTTGAGAGCCAAATTTTTTAAACTTAAACTTCTCCTAATGCCACTTCTTCAAAATAGACTCACCCAGGCCGTGGTATTTTGTGGAAGAGCCACACTCAAGGGCCAAAGAGCCGCATGTGGCTCGAGAGCCACAGTTTGCCGACCACTGCACTAGGGCCGGTTGTCACGCCTGCATGGGGATGGACTGGAAGGTCGAGGCCTCACAGTGCATTTGCCTAGATCCTGCCTTCTCAGGCACCTCCCTCTGTGCCCTGGGGCCAGGAGTGATGCCCCTCACAAAGAAGGCCAGGATGAGTGGAGGCTGCTGGGTAGAGACACTAGGCCTTGATAGGCAGATGGATGGAGGATGCTGGGGTGACAGGTGGGGAGAGAGTACCCAGCAGAGAGGTTGATGGAGGGAGCCGGGCCCAGTGTGGGGGTTGTTATTCCACAAGTGCTCTTAGCATGGGCCCAGTGAGACCCAGGGTCCGGCAGCAGCCCGCAGACGGAGGGAGCAGAGGTGGGGGCAGAGGGTTAGGGGCTTTGAGGTAGGTATATACACGCTGTGCTAAGACCCAGCACCTCTCCAAGGGTCCAGGCCTCGTCCCTGCACCTGGCAGCAGCTTGTGAAGTAGCAGGTGGAGCAGGGCCCTGGCTCCCCGGAGAGATTTCTCTCTGGACTCAGCCCATAGTGTCCCTCCCTCTTCCTCAGCCTGTCCTGCCCGCCCTCTGGTTTG